>ML387582.1:35114-112605 GCA_005239525.1 Nicotiana knightiana | reverse complement strand
ACTTATTATATGACTCATACACTTATTCACCACATCCAATTCATTTAAATCATATTTATAGCAGATAAAATATTATAATTAGTCTTCCTGGCACCCTGAAAACCTATATTGCTTAGCAAAATTTTTCGGGGCCTTACAAGACCCTTGTCTCTTTGTAAGGGACATGATATTCAATACAAGAACAAGAACATTCTCTGCTCTCTAACTAAAACATTCTCTACAATTGTTTCACTGATTTATTGCCTTTCATTTATTGTGCTCATTAGTTGTTCTTCATTTATCTCCCATTATTAATCACAAATAGGCCATCTTTGAGGCCTTCAATACTGCTATATTATTCTCAACAACTCTTTGTCAAGCTCTTGAGCTCGACCTCGAGGTCCATTCCGACCAAGCTCGAGACCCCGTCCCTCCACTGCTCGATTTTCATGATTTCATTACCTTTCGCTCTTATTTCGTTTTCTCACTTCCCACCTAGCATATATGGCCTAAAACTGGTATTAAAATAAATCACGTATTTTTAGAACCACATAATCAAATATAATTGTAATTACCATTTTCAAGGTAAATAGTTTGGCGCCCACCGTGGGGCTAAAAATAATAGTGATTGTCTTAGTGTTGGTTTTCTAAAAACACAAGTTATTTTTTACACTTTTTCTTGTCCAAGAATCTTGTATTTCAGGTAAGAAGATGTCTAACTCAGTAAACGCACATGAAAACAACGGTCCTGAGGATCATGGAGAGAATGGCGCAACTACTTCAGGTGCCGGTGTGCCACCGCAAAACCCTGAAGGGGCACCACAAATCCACGTTGATGAAGGCTCACGCAACGCTCGACATATCGATGTAAGCTCTCATACAGACTGAAGTGTGCGCGAGGGAGACCAACATGAAGCACATAGGGCCCCTTCTCTAAGGGAAAGAGAAGTTAGCCTTCACATCATTTTTGAGATGTTTCAAGCACAACAAGTGGCTATTGCTCAGCTACAAATCCATAAAAAAAACTCCAAGCACAACGCCACCGGAAACGGCTCCTCGAGGTGAACATGTATTAGAGAGGTCGAGCAACAACGGGTCAGCGGACGACCTGCTATTATGAAGATGCTCAAGGACCTCACAAAGAGGATTGAATCAAGCGAAAAGAAGATAGATACCAACGACAAAAAGGTGGAGACCTATAACTCGAGGGTCGATCAAATCCCGGGCGCACTGCCAATTCTCAAGGGTGTAGATTTGAAGAAGTACAACGGAACCTCGGACCCCAATGAGCACATTACTTCTTACACTTGTGCCGTGAAAGGGAATGAATTAAAAGATGACGAGATTGAATCCATCTTGTTGAAAATTTTTGGAGAAAAGCTGTCCAAAAGAGCCATGATGTGGTATCATAAACTACCCGCGAATTCGATAGTCTCATTTTCCATGATGGCAGACTCTTTTGTGAAGGCGCATGCCAGAGCCATTAAGGTCGTTACAAGGAAATCTTATGTCTTCAAAATCAAACAAAGGGAGAATGATATGTTAAGGGAGTTCGTATCCCTCTTTCAATTGGAACAAATGGAATTACCACCGGTCTCCGATGATTGGGCAGTACAAGCCTTCACTCAGGTCTTGAATGAACGAAGCTCGATAGCTTCAAAATAGCTGAAGAAAAATTTAATCGAGTACCCCCCCGTAGTTTGGGCGGATATACACAACAGGTATCAGTCGAAGATCAGGGTCGAGGACGATCAATTGGGAAGCCCCCTCGGGCTCGGTGTATCCTAACAGAGTCTTAGCGAAGGAATCGAGGCTTCCAGAAAGAGACCCAAGGCCAAACAAAGAAAGGTATCAACCGTACATAGAGAATCGAAGAAATATCCCAAGGCGTAACATAGCTCGAAGTGATCAAAGGATGGACTGAGGCCAAAATCCTCGGGGACTCATAGGCAAAGCAGGGCCGACAGAGGCACCCCGACTATCTCAGTAGAATTTCAACATTGATGTTTCAGATATAGTATCGATCATAGGTAAAATCAAAGACACCAGATGGACAAGAACCGTACTATCAAATCCTTCTCAAAGGAACCCTAACCTGATATGCGAATTTCACGGTACGCACGGCCATAGGACCGAGGACTGTGGACAGTTACAAGAAGAGGTGGCCCGACTAATTAGCAAAGGGCATCTTCGAGAGATCCTCAGCGACTGAGCCACAAACCAATTTCGGGAAAGAGAGGAAAATAAGAAAAAGGAAACAGAAGAACCACAACACGTCATCCACATGATTATTGGTGGAGTCGATGTCCCTCAGGGACCCATTTTTAAGAAAACAAAAGTATCCATCACAAGGGAAAAGAAAACTCGGAGCTACATACCTGAGGACATCCTTTCATTCAGTGAAGAGGACATCGAGACCTTGTCTCAACCTCATAATGACGCACCGGTAATTTCTTTTATTTTGAATAAATTTCAAATTAAACGTGTGATCATGGATCCAGGTAGCTCGGCCAACATAATTCAGTCGAGGGTGGTAGAGAAACTCAGGTTGCTTGACCAGATCGTGCCCGCCTCCCGTGTCCTCAACGGATTCATCATGGTAAGCGAAATAACCAAAGGGGATATCATCCTCCCAGTTAGCGTGGCCGGTACAATTCAAAACGCCAATTTTCATGTCATTGAAGGTGAAATGAGATACAATGCATTGCTCGAAAGCCCGTGGATTCACAGTGTGAGGGCGGTGCCGTCGACCCTTCATAAAATGATGAAGTTCCCTACGAAGGATGGAATAAAAATAGTATACGGGGAACAACACGCAGCAAAAGAAATGTTCGTAGTGCATGATGTGGCACTGACACCTTCTACATCGAAGGAGCCAAAAAACAAGCAAACAGCCGAGTAGCAATCGCAAACTATATCCTCGAATGAGCGAATAAAGGACCGTGCCGCGTCCTCGGAATGAACAACCAAAGCATATCGAGGCTTGAACACCACCACAACTAAGGTACAATCCTCTTCCTCTTTCCTTTACATTTTACACTAACCTATGTGCAGGTGTTCGATTGAAAAAGAATCGGAGCACCCTCCACCTTGAAGGACTTAGGTTTTAAAGCATGCGTTGCGCTCTTTTTCCCTCACGTCGGATTTTATCCCAAATGGGTTTTACCGACGAGGTTCTTAACGAGGCAACACCCATATGCTACCTAAGGAGAACTCACCAAGTATTCAAGGCTTCTCTTCGATCAACCTCAAATACTGAGGGGCATCCCCTCGGGAAATCACTGAAACACGCCGAAGAGGGTTTTGATAGGAGAACAATGTATAGGACCAAACAATTGAATAAATCGTGTCCACATAGAATAATCGAACCCTCGATGGTGAAAAATGTATACTTGTACCAAGTAATTGGAGAAGAATCTTTTATCATCAAAACACTTCGTGCAGCAAAGAAGTTTTCTATTTTCACAAGAAACGGCCCCAGGGCCAAAAATATACCGACCACTCGGGAACTGTCCTCGATAGTCACCCCATCGAGTCACCAAAAAATTGAAGCCATAAGACCTCAGGGTCGGAAACTTCGAGCTCATAAGCCCTCCATGAGGCAATATCAACCCCGACTCGGGGACTGTCCTCGACAGTCACCCCATAAAGTCATCAAAAACTCAAAGCCATAAGACCTCAGGGCCGGCAAATTCGAGCACGTAAGCCCTCTATGAAGAAATATCATCAATGTAAGCCCTCCATGAGGCAATATCACCGTTGTAAGCCCTCCATTAGGCAATATCAACAATATAAGCCCTCCATGAGGCAATATCAACTCCGACTCGGGGACTGTCCTCAACTTTCGGTTCATCAAGCTATCTAACTCGAAGCTGTAAGACCTCAGGGTCGGAAACTTCGAGATCATAGTCCTACCATAAGGCACCAATGTAAGCCATCCATGAGGCAACGTCAAAACTGTAATACCCCAAGCAAGGCATGTACAAATGTGTAAGACCTTAAAAAGGCATAATCCCGATATCAAAATCAACGCTATATATCGAACTTGTAAGACCCCCTAAAAGGCATACCCTCGGTATAGATGCCGAGCTATCTCACTCGGGGACGAAAGGCTACGGCCAAATACGATGACCACTGTCATAAGGCTCCGACCAAAGTAACGCGACTCGGAGACCTCTGACTGTCTCCATAAAATCACAGGCCTCCAATTACTTCAAAAAAACTTCGAAAAGAATCGGTTAAAGGTCGTACCGACCTAAAGCGTAGGAGCCCAATTCGCCAACTACACTGAAGGTCGTACCGACCAAATGCGTAAGAGCCCAAGTGGCCAGCTACAAGGAAGGTCGTACCGACCTAACGCGTAAGAGCCCAAGTCGCCAGCTACAGGTTGTATCGACCCAAAATGCCTCGGGGCCAATTTAAAAACCTAAGGGCCGATGAGCTCGAGTCGAAACACGACGAAGACTGATCCCGAAACGGTTAGCTAAAGAGCCTAAGGGCCAAATATGTAAGACCCGAAGTCACCAGCCTAAAAAGCCTCAGGGCCAATTTATAACCTCAAGGGTTTCATCTCAAAGTCCAATTCATCAGGCTAGTTATCGATAAGCAAATCAGAGAAACCAAAGAATCTTTCATATATATATATATATATTACAAATATGCATTTACAATGCTTCTACTGGAGTCTTTACAAAGAATAAGGAAGGAAAAACTAGTCTGCTCTAGGGACTAGCTCCCTCGGAAGCCTTCAAATATCAGCATCGGCACCGGAAGAAAAGAAAGACTCGGCGTCGATCTCATCCACCTTGGCATGCTTTATCTCTTCCGAGAGATCAAAGACCCTAGCGTGAATCTCTTCGAGAGTCTCCCTCCAAGACCTACATCGGGCATACTCATTGCCTCTCATCTCTCTATCAAAAGCTCCTCTCAGCTTAATCCGAGCATCGTCAACATCTTTCAAATAAACAGCCACTTTCCTATCGGCCTTTGCTCGAACTTCTTCAGCTTCAGCCCAGGCGTCCATGACCTTGGCCTTCATATTCAAAAGATTAGTCTCGATCTTGGCAATCCTGCTCATCTGAATTGAGCTATCTTCCCGAGCATTGCAAAGTTGTATCTCGAGGGCGATGGCCTTGGCCAAGGCATTCCTTTGGGCCACAACATAAATGCCTATCTAAAGCACCGAAACATTAGTTTCCAAAAGTAGGAAAGGAAATATGTACTCCTTCAGGATAAGGGTTACCTGACGCTCGAGATTGCCTTCATAGTTTCGACTCCGATGCATCTCCGACTGAAGATGTATCAACTCTTTCGTCTTCTTATTGCAAAGAAGCCTGAGAGATTTTTCCTTGCCCAAAGCTTCCCGCAACCTGGTTTCACTATGAAGCATCTCGAACTTGAGCTTGTCAAAAACCTACGGAAAAGAAGCTTCAGTTCAAAGTATGAAGATTCATAGCTGAAAAGCCAACAAAGCCGACCAAAACTCACCTCGAAATAGAGCCAATGATCCTCCTCAAAAGTTGAGTGTGCATCTACTGGACTGGCCCCATTGGCCCCAATTGAACCGCTCTCGGTAGGGGAATGACCACTCGAGACCCCACTTGGTTCGGGTGGCCCTGGGCCCCGAACGTCCCTCGAAGTACCTTTGAGGGAAGAAGCAGACGATCGTGGAGGAATCTTGCTCCTTCCCTCTCGAGGAACCTCTCCCTCAAAACTAGAGGTCTCAGGCCTAGCAAAATCGGCAACCTCGGGAGGCCCCCTGACTCGAGTCATATACGAAGAACCATCCTCCTAATGAGAGTTGATGTCTAAAGAATGACCGACGTATATGAAGTCCTCCTCACGACGACATCTTCTTTGTGTCTCCGGGAAGGCCCTGCCTCATTGAGAATGTCCTCATCCATAGAGGATCTTTTTGACTAATAATCCTCCATCGGCCCCGAAGCCGACGAGCTTTCTCTCTCCTCGAAGGGACATGGTCTCACCTTGGAGAATCCACCAACACATGCGGTGGCAGAGTTAGTACACATAAAAGAAAACATTACTCAAAAGGCAACCACATGGCTCATATCGTGGTGCTTTGCTTCCCATCTTCCCTTTGACAGATCTCGCTGTTTGTGTTCGTCATATGTTGAGGAAGCCGCCAGCCTCTGAGTCCAGTCAACAAGATCGAGGACCTCCTCCGGCATCCACAGGACCGGTGAGAAAGAGAAAAATAAACACTATTATAAATCAGTGAGAGTAAAGGACACTAAGGTACGACATGGTACTTATGTTTGAAGTTCAATTGTTTGGGAAATGGCAGGAACTCCGTGAGAATAATGTCGACGATCCTCACTCGGACAAATTGACTCATCCATCCTCCATTCCGGTCCTCATCATCGCTGGCGATGAAAGTCTTGGTGGACCGACGTTATAACGCAATCATGCCTCAACAGTGCTGAGGACGATATAATCTAATAAGGTGGCTAAAGGTAAACTCGAGCTCAGCCTCTCCGGTAAAGTACGTCAATATCAGCACTATCTGCCAAAAGGACGGATGGATTTGAGCCAGGGTGACTCGTTACCTCTTGAAGAATTCAAGCACAAGGCGATAGAGGTGGCCTAATGTTAATGGGTACGTATACACGTTCAAGAATCCCTCCACATAGGTCATGATGTTCTCTTCTCGAGAAGGTATCTGCAGCATCACATTTCCCCCCAATCGATCGGATGAACCTCAATGTATGCTCTCGATTGCCCGGGGCGTCGAAGGGTTTCTCTAATGCAAAATCTTTTTTCAAAGCAAAGCAGCTCGAGGTTAACTCGTCGTACGCCGGCGGTGTACCACCGGGCGAGCAAGATGCAAAGATAAAGTTTTCCTCTTCTTAGTGAACGTATTCGCGCACGGCAGCCATAACTACTCAAGCAAAGGTGAAGAGGAAGAAATGAAAACAGTTTCGCGAGATGAAAAAAGGAAGAGAACGTTGAAATAAAAGCTAGTTTTACAAAGTTGCAAGACTTAAAATGAAGAGGAAGCAAGTATATATATAGAGCAAGCGGTGGCTATTCAACCACTTTGAAATCCATTTAATTCTGACAAAGTGTTCATAACTTTTGGGGAAGTGTACTGGCGGGGCCACCTCGGTCACTTCACGGTCATGTCACATAAATGACAGTGTCACACAACACTCGAGGGATCGAAGCCCCCATGCCGACCTAGCCTCGAGAAGGCGTCCGATCTCGAGGGGATCTACTATTGCAAGTACAAGTTTCGAAGGGCTAAAATCAAAGCTTGAAAGTTAACTTTTGCGTAAGTATTGCAGGGCAAAGTTTGGGAGATATGTAACAAAGAGATATTTTATTTCAAAAATGCATTTACAAGGGTATTTATACAAAAATTCCCCCTAAGGGTACCATATACGGAAAAGGAAAAAAGCAAAACAGTAGGTGAATCTACTCTTCGCCTTCACTGTTGTCCAAGCCACTTTCAGAGCCCTCATCTGACGTATTCGGCATTGCCGATTCTTCCTCCAGGGTCGTGGCTTTTTCGATCTTGGCAGAGAGATCGACACCCTTAGCGCTCACCTCCTCAAAGGATTGTCTCCTGGATTGTATGCGGGCATGAGCAAATACCCGAACCAGTTTTAGCTCGTCTTTCTCGGATACCTCCCTGGCCCGGTCATTCGCAGCAGCAACATCCCTTTTGTATGAGGAGACAAACTCATCGGCCTCAGACTTGGCAGACAGTGCAGCCTCCTCCTCCTGAGCACCTCGAAGAAGGTCTTGGATCGAGGATAGCTTCCCTCGAAACGCGTCCCTCTTCGAAGTCACGACATCATTCAGCCGAGCCAGCTCAAGGATTTCGGTGTCCTTGGCCACAACATCCTCTCGGAGCCACTCCACCAGGGCATCCTTCTGCCTGATCTGAAAAGCACAGAAAATAAGTCGATCAGCACCAAGCATTGCAATTAAAAAGAAAATTGTGGGTACCAGAATACTTGCTCGATGAAGTTGGCCCTCTCTCGGAGTGCTCTCTCTGAGCCTGCCCGGAGGTTGATCAATTCCTCTTCTTTTCGGGCACATAGAGCCTCCAGCTCGACTGACTCCGACATAAGCTTCTCAAGCTCCTCTCCACGATGAGTCAATTCATCTTGCATCTTGGAGAAGGCTTGGTCATACAGCTTCCTGACCTGTAGTACAGAGGAAGAAAATCAGAAAGCAAGAATAGAAAATCGAAGAACAATATATTATCTCGAGAATATCACCTGCTTTTGGAGCCTCTCGGCTTCCTCGAGGGAAACAAGGGCATCAACATCAGTCTCCTCCTCTACCCCTTCAAAATAGTCTCTAAATGTATCATCCTCTCCACAAGAGGCCCCCAAACCAGGAACATTCCTGTCTTAGGCATCACATATCTCCCCTAGAGAAAATGACGGGCCCGAGTGAAATCCACCGGCAGCATCAGCCTCAATCGAGGATTCTTCCCGACCCCAAAAAGCTGCAGTAGCAAGCCCTTCGAGCTCAACAACACGGACTGTGCCATGTCCGACGAGCGGCTCGGGGACTACGCCCAAACCCTCCTCGAGGGCCTCCTCAGCACAAGGCGGGTTAGCATCGACCGCTTCCAACTCAGCAGACGACCGCCCAACAACTCTCGAAGTATCAACACTTCTTTTTGCCCTTTGTACCAAAGGGCAGGTATCATCACTTTCTTCCTCGGCTCGCAGGCTCTCACCAGCCATTGAGGATTGGACCATGGCATCGGTCTTGGGCTTCCGAGCCTTTGCCCTTTTGGATTTTGGAGACTCCACCGAGGCCTCCTTCTTCCTTTTCTTGTACTTGGCAGTCTTTGGAGCCTCTTCCTCACCAGGTAGGGGCGGTCTCATCAACAACTTTCACCAAGGCATGCGCAAGCGTGTTATATAAAAAAATACCACCATCAAAAGTTCTTACAAAGAATGAGAAAATAATAACAGCGAGAGCATACCGTGGTTCTTGGCCTTCCACCGTGTCTTAGCCAGATCGTGCCAAACGCGTTTGTTGTATGGGAAAGCTGAGTCCAAAAGTTTGATCCACCCTGGAAGGTCTTGGACCGCGCCGGGAAACCAAGTGGTAACTACACAATTAGAAGAAAATCAGTCAAGAGAAAAATAGATGGAAAAACATACTCAATTCAGGGGTACTTACGTTTCATATTCCATTCCTCCGAGAGTGACATTCTATCAGTAGGGATGATGTCCAAAGTTCTGATTCTAACAAATCGGCTCATCCATCCCCGATCTTTATCCTCATCGATGCAGGCGAGGAACGCCTTGGCAGATCGATGGTGCAGTTTAATTATGCCCCCGCGGAAGAGACGAGGGCTGTATAATCTGATCAAATGGTCAAGGGTGAAAGTCATTCCCTCGACCATGTTGGTAATGTGTCGAATCATATATAAAATCCTCCAAAAAGAAGGATATATCTGACCAAGTGGAACTCGGTATTGATGACAAAAATCGAGAATCACCGGGTCAATCGATAGAGAGGAGGAATCTACGGGGACTAAGGCAAAATGGTATGTATATATGCTGAGAAAGCCAGCATAGTAGCTGTAGGGATTTTTACTCGGGCCGCCTCCCCCCAATGGTAGTAAAGTTTTACCCTCTCTGTATCGGATACTACACTTATATATCGAGACATGGGCTCGCATCGGCCCGGTGTAGAAAGGGGTTTTTCAATCATGAAATCAGAGATGGTGTCGAAAGGGCCAGGGATGCATTGCTCGATGGTAGGAGGAGTTCTTGACTTGCCCTTAGACGGACGTGATGAAGAAGCGGCTCCCTCCTTTTAAGGTACCGTTTGGGAAGTTTTTTCCATGGTTATCACTGAGTTTTGAAGAGAGAAGACGAAGAAGCAAACACAAATAGAAGATAAGAGTCGGAAACACTTAGTAAAAGTTTGAAGGTTTGAAGAAGATGTAAAATTATGAAAGGGAAAGTGATTGAAGTATTTATAGAGGCCCTTTGGGCATGCATTGAAGCGGAAAGGTTGAACCAATAACGGTTCATGGGCTTCTCAAGAATTGTGTTGACGGCGACCTCTGTGCAGCTTTTTATGTCACATCATTTAATGCTCTGAAGAGACCGACGTCATAATAGGGACGTCGAAGAGGCAAGAAGTCAAGAACATTTCTTATCACTTCATTCTAAGAAACGTGGGGACTATCTGTGTACGGCTAAAATTGGAGAGCCCGATTTTACAATCATCACAGCGCTCAGAAGGCTCGAAGGTTCGAGTTTTGGCATCGAGGGGGCATATCGAAGGTCCTCGACCTCGGGGCAGTGCAAATCAAAGACCAACGTGGAAAGGCGGGAAATTCCCAAAAAGAAGATGGTTAAAACTGACCAAGTACACAAAATAGTACAAGCCCGTACCGTGGCATTAAATGGCTGTATCAACCATCTCTCTTTGTATTAATTACACATGTAATATGTTCGGATTGTACCTCATATATAAAGGGAACCTTGTCACTTTGTAAGGGACATGATATTCAATACAAGAACAAGAACATTCTCTGCTCTCTAACTAAAACATTCTCTACAATTGTTTCAGTGATTTATTGTCTTTCATTTATTGTGTTCATTAGTTGTTCTTCATTTATCTCTCATTATTAATCAAAAATAGGCCATCTTCGAGGCCTTCAATACTACTATATTATTCTCGACAACCCTTTGTCAAAGCTCTTGAGCTCGACCTCGAGGTCCATTCCGACCAAGCTCAAGACCCCGTCCCTCCGCTGCTCGATTTTCATGATTTCATTACCTTTCGCTCTTATTTCGTTTTCTCACTTCCCACCTAGCATCTACGGCCTAAACAACTGGTATTAAAATAGATCACATATTTTTAGAACCACATAATCAAATATAATTGTAATTACCATTCTCAAGGTAAACAATATGTTGGTCTCAATATATGGAAATAGTGCATATTTCTAAATACGAATTCAACGGCAATTTCATAATTAATTTGAAAAATCTAGCAACCCAATTCTTAGTAAAGTGACCATAAATTCCTCATACGATGTCGAAACTTGATGATTATAGTTGCTATGGTTCTAAATTATGATACAAATATAATGGTTTAGTCGAAACACGAATCAAAGACCATTTGCTCAACATGATAACCTTTATGCTCAAATCGACTTCGAAACTGAAAACAATCATCCTACAACCCAAACACCTATCCAAAACCCATAAGAATTTAACCAAACTTTGTGGACATGTCCAAAATTATCACGCAAACTTATTGGAATAAATAAAACTCTATTCCAAGTTCGTTTACCTGAAAGTCAAATCTTGGCCAACTTTTCCATTTTAAAGTTTCTAAAATGAGAATCCTTCTTCCAAATCAACCCCGAACCGCTCGAAAACCGAAACCAACAATACATGCAAGTCATAATACATAACATGAAGCTACTCAAAGTCTCAAACCACAAAATGGAACTCTAAATCTCAAAACGACCGGTCAGGTCGTTACATTCTCCCCCACTTAAACATACGTTCGTCCTCGAACGTGCCAAGAGTCGTTACAAGCCATCAAATCGCCATATAACCTAACCATACACATAACCATGGTGATCCCACATCATCCCAATCCATATAATCCCGACAACACCATCTAACAGAGGATCCTTACTTCAACCTTAGTCCATAAACCTTAAAACCCAAATCTTCGACATTCGGAACTCATTATATGACTCGATTCTTGCATCTATGCACTGTATAACTCTAAAAAGCTATTTTTGTAAAAATCCATAACCATATCTCAAGACATAATCACATGATATAGCACATAACTCAAATACTCATAGCAATTACTTTTGACCGCAATAGCTGCTTGATAACCAACCCGACACCGGTAACAAACCTCATACCAACTAAAACCTTGTTCAGAACCTTCGTACAATGCCAATGATGAAAGAAACATACAGAAACTCATAACCACCTATCCGATTAACAAGTCATGGAGCTCTCTTGCCCGATAAGAACCATAACCAAATACTAAGATGACTAGGGACATAATTCTTGCAAACATACCTTATTCAAATTCGGTGGCACTCATTTCATGCCCAATAACCTCAACTCATCTAGTACAAGCTACTCAACCGACCTGTCACACATATCCTGCTTAGAGCCACATACCATGCAATCCGTGCACCAACGAACGATAACTCAAATATACCAATGATGGAAAGAGAATGGAAATGAAGAAACCATCCTTCCAGCCCAACTGATAACACCACGAAGCGCAATTCTATCAATCCACCACACAAGGGGAAACATAACACATGAAATAACCACAAATGATCATATCCTAGCATAACGCCGCTGCGATGCATGACCCAATCCGACACCAGTCTACCTGGAATACGTCAAGCCGTGATACCCACAATCAACAACCATAAGCATATCAACATCAAACACATGAAGAGCGTGACCATACCTATGGAGACATGGATATCACTATATACCATAGATAGGAATACCATAACCAAGCACAATCAACCATTCAACATCCTAAGAGCAATCTCTCTCAAACTACATAGCCCAAACGTAACCACATCGGTGTGCAAATAACCAACATATCACAAACCGTCGCAATATAAGAGAGTAACACATGAGACATATCAGAACACGAATATGATCCACCCTAACTGGTAATATACCCCTTCCACAATAACTGTGCTAAGTAGATAAATCTTACTCGATTTAGAACATACATCCTTATTAGACCTACTAGTAGCCTCCAAATCAATTCCGATCCTTCCGAAGTAGGTAGATAGTCTTCAAAAATCCCATAATAACATATCTATAGTACATACCATCAGTTGCCAAACTCCTAACATACCTTCACCATTCACAACCATGGAACAATTTGCCTTGAGAATCCTTTTAGTCTTCAAATCTCTAGAATACTAGAATCTCCATATCCGATCACAACTACACTACTCAAACAACTTACACATTCCTCACATACGGTCAGCTCACAAGAAGTACTTCTATACTTATTTTTTGCCACAAGGCAAGATCTAGACATCAACAATCAATCAACCAGGCGATTATTGTAATTCTAATCAGGCATCCGCAAGTAAAACCACAATGTGCCTTCTGGAGTGCGCACCCTTCTTAGGTGGTATCAAATAATACTAGCATTCTTCTAAACATATGAAATCGTCCAAGATGTCTAGAACTCGTGACCCCATCCAAGAAAAAATCATAACACACAACATGTTCCTTATGCCGGTAACAGACATCTAGCTCAAATTGTGGTCGACACTATCAAGAA
This sequence comes from Nicotiana knightiana, assembly GCA_005239525.1. Taxonomy (NCBI): domain Eukaryota; kingdom Viridiplantae; phylum Streptophyta; class Magnoliopsida; order Solanales; family Solanaceae; genus Nicotiana; species Nicotiana knightiana. The sequence goes on along the minus strand of ML387582.1, from coordinate 99,318 downwards.
CTCTTCGAGGCCAGTCCGCACATCAATAAGCCATCAGAACTGAACTTCCCCAACTCAACCAAGTCAAGCAAGCCGTCAAACCCAAGAATAATCCCACAGAACGCTGGTGAAGCATTACACACCAAAAAACCAACTACCTTTGTTGCTATTCTGACCCAACACCATGAGCTGACCCATTTCTTCTTATCCTCTTTGACTTGTCTTCAGGTCTATACTTTCCCTTATTTATACACAATGATCCTAAGTCAAAGCTAGTTGTGGAACACCCTAGCACGAACTACATCGTTCGAAAACCCATAAACCACTGTATTTCCTCTGGAGCACCCAATAATGCTGCAATCGAGATACCCACTCTGAAGAGAAATTCTGTGAATCTAAAGATGTTTCTCTAACCTCTCTGATACTGGAATGTTGATTTAGCGATGATACAGATATACCGCAAGTTCCAACACCATCCCATGAAAATCTCAGATCTTAGTCATGTACAAAATTTTGGGGAACCCCTAAACACTACATATATACCTCAGACCCAAGACTGATATGACACTTGCCCATGCAATCTGATCATCGATAGTAGACTCCCCTACTTATCAGCCACCTAGTAAAAAACCGACCGCCGATGAAGAAAAATGCTTCAATTAACTTGGAGCAGATTCATAGAGCACAACATCCGATGATACACATTACTAACCTTCATAATCTCGTATAACACCAATCAGATACACGAACTAGTTGCATACCACACTTGAACAACTGAAGATCTACCAACACACCCGCATCCTTAGTCTGGACGATACCTTGAGACAATGATCGAGAATATATGGCTCCCTCGTATCCCATCCATAGTATTACAAACCGTTGGAGCATAGTTAATACCGAGCGTGCATCATCATATACGAGTAGATATAAAGGTATATAAGATATATGATTCAAGCTGAATCAATGTCGCACGATAAGGAATGAAATGAGTGGTTCCTAATATTTCTGTAGCCTTTTGAATATAAGTACAAGCATCTCCAGTCGATATGCAAGGATCTACTAAACTTGCTTATGACTCGTAGAACCTATGAACCTAGAGCTCTAATACCAACTTATCATGACCCCAATTTCGCACCTTAGGATGTCGTGATGGCACCTAGTATCTATGACTAGGTAAGCCTAACACATTATGATTTAATAACAGAATTGAAGTATTTAATCATTTATCAAAAACAATTTAATGACATACATAGCCGCAAGCGGCCATTAGTTATACATTTCCCAAAACCGGTAGTAAGGAGTCATAAGCACCACTAAAACATACTAGAATATTTAAACACAAGTATATTTTTGAATTACAGTTTAACATTAGCATAATGAAGTAAGATGGTGACTCCGAGGCTTGAGAATGTCAAGCAAGTATACCTTGAAGTCTCCCACCGTGAAGACGCAACTCTCAACAACATAATAAGAATACCTGGATCTGCACAAAAATATGCAGACGCATAGCATGAGTACACCACAACGATCTCGAAACTCGCTTTTGATGTCTCCAATGGATTTCTCGTGAAATTCCAGTTAAGTTGGGCTTTTGAATCACTCTATTTGATCTTATAATGAAGAGATATGTTGTTTTCAATATTTGGAAATTGTGTAGATTCTTAAATACGAATTTACTGGCAGTTAACTAATTAATCTGAAAAATCTGGAAATCCAATTCTTAGTAAAATGATCATAAATTTTTCATACGATGTCGAAACTTGATGATTTCAGTTGATATGGTTCCAAAATTAATGGTTAACCTTTATGCTCAAATCAACGTCGAAACCAAAAATAATCACCATACAACCCAAACTTATCCAAAACTCATCAGAATTTAACCAAACTTTGTGGACATGTCCAAAATCATCATGCAAACTTATTGAAATAAGGAAAATCTGATTCCGAGTCTGTTTACCCAAAAGTCAAACGTTGATAAACTCTTCCAACTTAAAGTTTCTAAAATGAGAATCATTTCCAAATCAATCCTGAACCGCTCAAAAATCAAAACCAACCATACACGCAAGTCATTATACATAACATGAAGCTACTCAAAGTCTCAAACCACTAAAAGGAGCGCTAAAGCTCAAAACAGCCGGCCTGTTAGTTACAAGCACTAACCTTGTAGAAGAAGTTCAAGGAGCAAAATGAGCGGATAGAGTAGATACCGGGTGTTAAACCCATAATCAAAGGAGTGGATATAGACATGTATTCTCAAGAACCTTGGAAGCCGAGTGCAACATCATTTCCAATTCCCCAAAAGTTCAAAATGCTCGCTATCCCTAAGTATGATGGGACTACTGACCCACGAGATCACATTACCACATTTACCACAAGGGTCAAGGGAAATGCTTAGAGAATTCGTAGATCCATTCCAACGAGAGAGGGTGATGTTACCGCGTGTACCTGATAATTGGGCAGCTATGTCATTCACAAGTAATTTGAATGAGAAAAGTTTAGAAGCCAAGAGAAGATTAAATGAAAGCTTGTGGGAGTTTCCTATAACTACTTGGAATGCCATGTATAACAGGTACCATACAAAGTTGCGAATAGAAGAATACACAGTTATTAGGCCCCGTAAAATTCTTTTTTCCTAAAAACTTGTAACTTCGTGGTGCCAAGATGGATTTAGGTGTTATAAGTAGAAATTATTCGCGGCGAGCTTGCTCACCGTGGTTCAGACTTTGTGGATTGATCAGTACGTTGCTTAGTTAAAGGAAAATGTTTTGCAGAAGAGTGCATTTCTGCGGCCCATTATGCGGCCGCATAATCACTCTGCGGACCACATATTTATCGCAGAGTGAGGCGGTTAATTTGGCCAATTTTGAGATCAGTTTTGCAGCCAATTATGCGACTGCATAACCATTTCACTGGCTGCATATTGATCGCATAATCGTTCTTGGACTTTTGCAAATGGAGGTTTTGCGGTGCATTATGCGACCGTAGATCAAGTATGCGGACCACATACTGGTCGCGGACTTGGGCAAAAAATTCAAGCCTATGAGGACTACTTTTGCGGGCCGCATAGTCATAATGCAGTCGCATATACGACCGCAGGCCTGAGTCGGAGGATCCATTTTTTTATTTTTATAACCCGACCCCATTTTGATAAATAACGTTTGGGGCTTAATTTGGGGCGATATTCTGATTATTTTAGAGGGAGGTAAGAGAAATATATATAGAGATAAAGAGGGAGCCTAGCTTCATAATCACCCAAATCTTGATCAAACCTTCAAGAATCAAGATAGCCACTAGATTGTCCTCCATCCGGGTAAGTCCTATTTCTAGAACTTGCATGCAAGAGGTTAAGGGTTCAAATATGTTGTGGGGATTAGAAATGGGCCATGCATGTGGCAGTAAGTTGTAGTATGTGATATTAATGAACTAATTTGGGTAGTTCCTGTTAAAATTGGTTGAGGAAAAACTTGTTGGTTGATTTCCCAATGCACACGCAAGTGTACGTGGTCGACAAGTAATATAGGATTTTAAGTCCAGATATCGTACCCACAGGGACTTGTGATTAACTATCAACTAAACTAAACTCAAACAAATATTTTACTAAAATTAATCTAAAATAGTAAATTAAGAGATTAAAGAGACAACTAACTTAAAGACGAATTCAATGTAATTTGATATTCTAGAGTTATGGGTTGGCAAACAATCACGTTGAGTTTTCGACCTAAATCTTCAAATCAGGTTTATTGATTGACGAGGTTAATATTGCTCGTAGCCTTCTCCCGAAGTACAACTCGCCTATTCAAGCTAACCTAACGCCTATATTCCTATGGAATCAGGATTAACAAGAACGCATTAATAATTCCCGTATAATAACCAAGCAAGGCGATTAGGTATATTCCTATCCTAACCGCAAATCCGCTCCCCTGAAGGGTTAAGATCTTGCTCTACCCAATCTTATATGCAATCTAGAATTCCCTCTCCCGAGTTCAACCCTAGATTCGTAGATAGTATTCAATTGGTGATCAAGCAATTAAATAATTAAGCACAAGATTGAATAAACAAACCAATTAAGATAAAACAATAAGAATAATTCAAGCTTCAACTACAACGTTCATGTAGCACCCAAAACTCTAGAACTAATAAACTATGAAACTAAAAGAAGAGAAGAGAATAAAAACTAAGTAGAAGCCTTTTCCAAGTGTGGTGTGTGTAATTGCTCTCCAAAAACGCCTTCAATGATCAATAATCTCCTTCGAAAAAATCCCCTTCATGTTATGTTTTTGGGTCTATTTATATGTTTAGGATAAACCCTAAACGTGTAAGAGACTTCTATTCCAACTTGGAAACACTTAAACCCGTCAAAACTCGATTTCTGGCCGACTGGGGACCCTGGCGTTTGGACCCAAACACCTGGCTAACGCCAGGATAGGGCTGGCGTTTCAGNTTTCCATTTCCAATTCACCTACACATAAAATAAACCCCATTAGGCACATACGACGTGTATTTTTATCATTAAAGCACATAAAATGCAAGGTATATAATGCTTAAAATCATGAATTCTAGCCACGCATCAAGGGGAGAAGGTATTTCCATTTCGGACCTTGTAGTCTATTTCACATGTTAGGTGTTTGATGAAATTCCTAAGAGAGTTACACCATGGGTAATCTTTCTAGTTATTAATCGATTTTCGCTCTTTCCTTACAGATTATTATTGCTAGAGGTGTTGGTGAGTTGTAGTAACCTAAGGAAAGCTCAACCAAGTATGTGGGCTAAACGTTATCTCTCGAGATTGAATTCCATGATGTTTCCGTAGGTTAAAGTGTGACCGGACCCAAATCCCTAATCTCTACTTATGGGTTATCCCTTATAGACTCACAAAACTTGATTATTTTGAATGGGCATTATATCAAAAATATAAACGTTTAAAGTATGGTTGATTATTAAAATAGTATGTCTTTGAGTCATATTCTATATGAAGACTAGTATACCAATTGGGTGAGGAAAAATCAATGTACTTAATACTCCTAATTGCCAGTATGAATACTAAATGCCTTGATTGAGTGTGTTTAGTCGATGATAAACTATAAATATACTTGAAAATGAATTAAATAAACCAGAGAAATAGAGTATAGATAACATATATAATTGTGCCTAGCGATGCCTATGAGATGAGAATATATATATGAAATAGATTACGAGACGAGCCTCGACTCAGCTATTTTAAGATGAATTCTAAAAACGGGAATTTTCCTAAAAGCTCTTTGAGGTATGTATGTCTAAAAACTCATCTTCTTAGAAATCGAACCCCATGGTGCTCCCTTATAATTGGTGTAAGCTTTAATCTTGATTGATGTAGGAAATGACATCTCAAACGTGCTTGTATCGTAAGACTCTGGGCGTAATAAATATTCAAATGTTTCCCTATCATGCTATGTTGTTACCTGGTGAGGTGTTGAAGTCATGGAATATGTGTTAGATTGCAAAAGCATGTGAGAACCTCTATATGCCCACGATTCATGTCTTCTTCTATGTGTACCTGATATTTTGAATCGAAAGGCATGTTGATGAGATTGGTGATAATGTGAAATGTGCTGGAAAGACCTTATGTGCTATATGCGTTCAAATTATCCCATGATGCTATATTGTTACTTGGTGAAGTATTGAGGTTAGGGTAAATGTGTTAAATTTCCAAGAATGTGATAGTCTCTATATGCCCATGATTTATGTTTGCTCTCATGTGTTCTTGATGTTCTAAGTGAACAACTTGTAAATTGAAATTGATATTGATGTGAAATATGTGGGAAGGACTTGAATTAAAAAATAGGGGCCAAGTGCCGGGTATGATCTAATAATTGTGGCCACTAGCATTTACAGAAATGAAATATGTGCGTGAAATGAGAAATGAGATTGTTGATGAGAAATTTGAATGTCTTGAGTAAGACGGCCTAGCAGATCGGGTCGTGATCGGACACCATGCCGCACACGTGGTGGTATTGTGTTGTGAATTGGGACATGAATTGAAACACGAATTGAAACATGAATTGAAATAGAAATTGGTATTATAGAAACATGTCTCCATAGGAGGCGACCTAACTGATCGGGTCGTGATCGGACTCCGCATGAAAGTACGGTGGCATTTGCGAATAATGAGATGTTAATGCTGGTGATGGCCCGAGCTAATGTTATAATGACTTCTCTTGATGGTTTAAGTGATTCCTTATTTGATGTTGAGCTGCTACCTATGTTCTCATTGACTCTTGCTTAATTTTTCTTGCATTTATTTATTTATTTATTTTTCTTCTCTAAGGAGATATGTGTTACTTCCGCATTTTTGACAATCGTTAGGTTACACTTGGGCATTTGGATGTTATTGATTGTGACTTGATTGTTTCTATGGATTTTCTTCTTTTGTATGGTTATTTTATTTTGAAAGATGATTTTTAGCTTTACATACTAGTACTATTCGACACTACTAACGTCCCTTTTTGACGGGGGCGCCGCATCTTTAACTGATGCAGGTGGTTCTACAGTAGGCGACAGTGATCATCGATAGCGGTACTGTCACGACCCCAAAATCTAAACTGGCCGTTATGGCGCCTATCGTGGTACTAGGCTAGCCAAATTTACTGAAAATATCATAAGGTTCCCATTTAATACATAGATTATCCTATGTTTCATAATAATTTCCACTTTTAAGCATTTCAAAACAATAAAAATGATCAGAACGTCTAAACACAGCCATGAGCATCTAAGAAGTGATACAGTCTAATACTAATTCTCTACTACAAAAAGTCTGGGAAGTAAAGTAAAATGACAGAGTAGGAAGGAGAAAGAGTAGGCTGCGGATGCCGAGCAACTACCTCGCAATCTCCGAACAATGCTCCAACTGGGGTAGCTCAACTATCGCTCTGCCCCGGTACCTGAATCTGCACACAAAGTGCAGGGAGTAACGTGAGTACGCCACTCAGTAAGTAAAAACCATAACTAAAGACTTGAGTGTAGTGACGAGAATTTTTAAAGATCATGTAAAAACCATATAATAAGCAACAGTAGAAGTGATTAAACTCAAGTCAGGAATCTACATTCCAAATATTTCATAAAAACTCCAGTTTTCCATTTTATAATTCGTATAAACATTTGTTCAACATTTTTCAACTGAAGCTCAGTGTAAAGAAGAGGGAAAACAGTAGTTTCGTAAACTATCAGCCGCTCGGGAACAGTGTCACTCACGAATAAGCCTCTCGGGCAAGCCTCTCAGTCACTCGTGACTCTACTCTCATAGGTCAGTGCTAACACTCGGCACTCTCACTCAACATGTACCATATATAACCGCTGCGACGTGCATCCCGATCCATATAATAACCCGCTTTAGCGTGCAACCCGATCCATAATAGTAACCCGCTGCGACGTGCAGCCCGATCCATAATAGTAACTTGCTCCGGCGTGCAGCCCGATCCATAATAGTAACCCGCTGCGGCGTGCAGCCCGATCCATAATAGTAAACCGCTGCGGCGTGCAACCCGATCCATAATAGTCGACTGTGCTCACTGCGGGTGTACAGACTCTTAGAGGGGTTCCTTCAACCCAAGCGCTATGTCGCTGCGGCGTGCATCCCGATCCAATATATATATATTATTACGGCGTGCAACCCGATCCACATAATATCTATTGCAGCGTGCAACCCGATCCATAACTATCCTAAAAAACTCAGCTCTCGGCCTCACTCAGTCACCCTCACAAGCCACTCGGGCAAACTCATCACAATTCAAGGGACTCAGCCCAAGATAACTCTCAGTATTCAAAACTAGGGGGATAACAGTGATAAACAACATCAGATATAAAGCATGACTGAGTTCATAATTTTTCTATCAAGAATAGTGTGAGAATAGTGGGAAAAATACCCCTGAGGGTCAAAATAGGCCGGCACAAGGCCCCAAACATGGCATACAACACATAATATAATATAAACCTCTAAAATACAAGATATCATGATTTTAAAAATAAAAAAGGCGACTTAATAGTTGCCACAGGACAGACCACGTAACAATCCCTATCGGTGCACGCCCACACGCTCGTCACCTAGCATGTGCGTCACCTCATTTATCAAACAATACGAAATACTGGGGTTTCATACCCTCAGGTCTAGATTTACAATCGTTACTTACTTCAAACCGGACCGAATACTAATCCCCGATGCTCTTGCCCCTCGAATTGACCTCTGATTTCTCCAAATCTAGTGAAAATCAGATTCATACCATCAATACCAAATCTAAAGGAATGAATTCCACATGAAAATTGTCAAATTAGACAAAAAATTTCGAATTTGGCTCAAACCCGGCCCCTTGGCCCACGTATCAGAATCTGATAAAAGTTACATCACAAGAACCCCTATCCTCCCACGAGTCCGTACATACCAAGAACATCAACATCGGACCTCAAATGGCCCCTCAAATCCTCAATCAAAGGTCTCCAAATCATAAGCCCTAATTCTCCAATTTTGGGTTGACATTTCAACATTTTAGGTTTAATTACTCAAAACCAAGACATAATCGAGTATTGAAGTCAAAAATCATACCTCCAAGTGTTTCCCTTTGATTCCCTCTTCAATCCCTCTCAAAAAGCTTCACAACCGCTCAACAATGGTGAAAAATGGACTGAAATTCTCGAAGGAGGGGTTTAAATACTTCCGCCCAGATCACTCTATGCGAACACGACCTATGCCTCGCATTCGCGATGAACAAAATTTACCAGCCCTTCTTTTACCCTATGCGATCGCGGCCTTTCCCATGCGATCGCGTAGAACAAATTTTCCAATAGCCTTCTCCAACTCTTCCGGATAGCCTCTAGTATAATGGTCATATCCTTTTGTACAAAATGCCAAATTACAATTGGTTTAACTTTATTAAAACTAGACATCAAGGGATACAACTTTCGTTTTTGTATCATCTTCACATTCTTTATAGATTGTGAGTTATAATCTTCCAAAGTCGGCACAATGCAGCAGAAATTTTAGTCTATGCAATCGCGAGAAGCCTTATGCGATCGCCTAGCACAACTAGATTTTTCCAATTTTTCTCTATGCTAGCGCGGCCAGATCCATGCTATCACACTGTACACCCCTGAAGCCAAAAAATAGCAAATAAAAATGGCCTAGAAATGATCCGAAACCACCCGAAACTCACCCGAGACCCTCAGGACCTCAACCAAAACATACCAACACATCCCATAACATCACACAAACTTAGTCGAGCCTTCGAATCACCCAAAACAACATCAAAATACCAAATTAACCCTGAATTCAAGACTAAGGATTTCTAAACTTCCGAAATTTGTCAACGATGCCGAAACCAACCAAACCACGCCCGATTGACCTGAAAGTTTTCACACACATCACAAAAGGCACTACAAACCTATTCCAACCCCGATAACTAATTTTCCACTGCCGACCGAAAATCGCCAAAAATCCAGTTTCGCCAATTCAAGCCTAATTCTACCACGGAGCTCCTAAGTCCAAAATCACCTAACGAAGCTATCTAAACCATAAAAACCAAATTCCGAGATCTTTTACCCATAAGCCAACTTCCGGTTGACTTTTCCAACTAAATAACCAACTTATGAGACTAAGTGTCTCATTTCTCTCCACAATCATGCAAAACCCGAACCAATAAACCTAACACAACATGAAAGAGCTGAACTACATATAATGAAGCAGAAACGGGGGAAACAGGGCTAAAACTCTCGGAACGACCGATCGGGTCGTTACAGGTACGCTCCTTTCAGCTAATATTGGTGATCAGCACTTCATTTCAGGGTCCTGTGTCAGTTGGTTATCGTGTATTTTTCATTTGATGTATAGCCGAAGCCTTGTTGCCGACATTTTCATATTTCTTTTCAGTTGTATTTAGGGGCTCCGTAGACAGGTTGTGGGTGGTGTCTGGTATTGGAAATTGAATTCGGAATATTGGTATTTGGAAAAATATGTTCTTTTTCATATCTATAAAAATTGTAATATTTTGGATATTTTGGTTGAAACTGCTAATGGAAACAAAAATAGAAGTTGTTAGTGAAATATTTACAAAGTATGATTAATGGAGTTCATCTGCTCTATATTCATGAATTAGTTTGGGTAGAATGAAACCTAACAGGCTTGCTTGGTCAGGTTTACTCGGTTGAGCGCCGGTCGCGCTCCTCGGATTTTGGGGCGTGACAACAGTGTCTCAGCCAAAGCTAGAGGAAAGGTTTGAGTCTTGACGTTCAGATACAGAAAGGAGGTCTTAAAAAATAGGTCCGCGCCTTACATGGGACCCGCGGGACAAGATTTCAGATCAAAACAAGAACAAGCACGGTTTGATCTAAGATCGAGGAAAAATGAGACGATTTCTTCTTCCCAATTCAATAAGGAATGGGATACAACATGAAACAACGATGAAAATTGCCGATCAAACATAAGAGATTATAATTTCAATGTCTGTACGTCTGAGTTGATAGCTATGCTGAGGGGTATGGGTGATAAAGTATGATGGCCAAAAGAGATAAGGACATATCTCAAAAAAAGAAGTCAAGAATTTTGGTGTGAATTCCATAATAATCATGGCCATAGAACAACAGATTGCAGGCTCCTGTAAGGGGATGTTGAATATTTACTGAAAGAAAGTTAACTCGCTGTTTAGTGAAAAAGTAAAACAATCTTATATAAGAAATAGACAAGAACCACCAAAACCCCTGTCTCCAATGAGGACGGTAAATGTTATAACCGGGGGTGAGGGGGTCAACAGAGTAACATACACAACAACAAAAAAGACGGCCAATATCTCAATTACCCACGGGAAACAGGTTCGTCAAGTTCTAGAAAGAGACAACATAACATTTGACGATGAAGATGCATATGGCTTTATCATCACTCATAATGATGCACTAATAGCATATTTACTTGTTCATGATAATAATGTAAAACGAGTTTTGATTGACCCATGTAGCTCTGTTTTCACGATCCAAAATCCATCTAGTCGTGATGGGCACCTAAGTCAACCAGCTAGGTAAGCCAAATAATATTTAACACAATTCAAATAAGAATAATAAGAGCTAATGTATAAAATATCTGAACTTCTATACAAAATCCCAAGGATTGGTAGTACAAGTCATGAGCCATTAAGACTTAGATATACAAATCTGGTATGAAATAATACACCATTTGTTTGGAATATACATAACATATTACAAATCTAAAATTACCAAGGATAAGTGGTAGCTGTATCCTGATGGCAGGTACATCTTCAATGCCGGCTCTCTCAACACACAACAATATCAACTCCAAGATCTTCATACAAGGTGCAAAAGTGTAGTATGAGTACAACCGACCCTATGTACTCATTAAGTAACAAACCTAACCTCAAGTTGAAAGGAGTGATGAGCTTGAAATATGGTCGGAGTCCAACACCAATAGCCAATAACAGTTCATAACAATATAATGAATATAATAAAAATATACTCCCTCCGTTTTAATTTAGATGAGGTAGTTTGACTCATCACAGAGTTTAAGAGAAAAGAGGGAGACTTTTGAAACTTGTGGTCGTAAAAGCCTAAGGGGTAAAAGCTTTGTGGGACCATGACATTTTTGTGATAATGAAAATTTCTCATTAAGGGTATAATGGGTAAAATAAAAAGTTTAAAGTTGAACTATTTCCAATTATAGAAATGTGTCATTCTTTTTGGAAAAGACTAATAAAGAAAGCATGTCATTCAAATCTAAATGGTGGGAGTATAACTTAAGAGATATTAAGTACAACTCGTTCACGGTTACCACCACTGAAATCAGTTAAACATGAGTTTAAAAAAAAGGACTGTGTTTTCCAATTCATAACATCAGATGAGACTTTTTGTTTACTAGTTGGCATGAGGAAATACATGTTTATGCCTACATGTCAATATACTTGTCAAGTCATCAAATATCACATTATTTTTTAGCATGATGAAAATACATCTTTATACCTACTTGTCAAATATATATGTCAAGTCATCAAATGTCTTATTGCCGTCTATCATGAGAAAAGTTACATCTCTATGCCTACATGTCAAATATACTTGTCAAGTTGTAATTTCAAAGTGCTATCATCAATGCCCCACTTCATCACATACAAATCACTCAGTACTGTACTGGTGCCTAGCTCAAAAGCCCCTCACCAAAGTACATGTATATATATCACTGTGCCGGCACCCACTACTGGTATGTCAGACCCTAGAGGGGCAGATCCTACCCAAGTGCTAATCATAAGCGAAAATGTCATGTTTCAGTATGCAACCCGATCAAAATAACAATGTGTTACGGCGTGCAACCTGATCCAATATCAATATGTTGTGGCGGTCAACCCAATCCAATATAACTAGCTACTCGGCTATATGGCCTGCATCAGTTATCAATCCTCTCAAGCCTCGTTGGTTCACGTCTCACAGAAACATAATCCAATTATATAACACGAGATATCACAATATGTCTCAAATACAATTCAAACTCATGTCACATACAAGGACACCAATAACATGTGAGACAACATTTTAAAAGTTCACAAAGACAGAGATATAACATGTGGATGTAACTATCATGACTGTACAATATGGCTATGGTTAAGGCAAATAGCTCAAAATGGCAAAAATAGCTCAATTTTGTCTCAATCAATAAAGCAGGTGGTCTAGACATGATTTCTAGCATGAATAATAACTCACATACTCATACAAATGGAGAAAACCTGATATCAAATAACCATGATAGAAAAACAAGGCATATATAAGCCTAAGAACTACCCGGATCATGAATACCTCGGTGTATGCACACATGTCCATCACCTAGCACGTGCATAACCCCCCACACATTTCAAATATCATAGTTCTCAGGGATAATTTCCCTCAACTCCGAGTTTAGATATGTTACTTGCCTCGAACAAGCCAAACAATACTCTAGAACTGCCATTCCACGCGAATCAACCTCCGAACGGCTCGAAACTAGCCAAAAGCAATTCAATAACATTAAATAATACCATAGAAAACAGACCCAAGCGATAAAGGTCGAATCTTTAATCAAATGCTCAAAGTCAACTAAAAATTCATCCCGATCCTGAACCTCGGTACCCGACAAAATTAAAATATTTTGACAACCCATTCGAATGCGAGTCTAACCATATAAGATTCATCCAAATCCGGCCTCTATTTCATGTGCAAAACCCAAAAATTCATTCTCTTAAGTTCAAGTGAAAAAACCCCCAATTTCTTCTCTTCAAATCCTTGATTTAGGTGGAATAATCCATGGAAGAAAAAATATATAATCAAAACAAAGATAAAATTACTTACCCTCAAGATTTAGGTGTTTATATCCTCCAAAATAGCCTTACTTGTGCTCCAAGAACTCAAAAAGTGAAAAAAATGTACTCAAAATCACTGCCAATCGTCCTTCTTTGAAGTCAGAGTCATAATCTCGCGATCACGATTCTAAAGATGTCCAACGAATTTTTACCCTTCGCGATCGCAGCCATGAAGCCCCCGATCGCGATGAACAAACTCCATTACCTTCCCAAACTCTTTCCAGACAGCCTGTAGTATAATTGCCATAACCTTTCATACAAAATTGCAAATTACAAATAGTTTGATTTTGTTGAAACTAGACACAAAGGGCTACAATTTTTATTTTTGGATTATCTCCATATTCCTTATAGATTGCAATATATAAGCTCTCGCATTCAGCTTAGTGACATCAGAAATTTCTTCTTCATGATCGCGAACTTACCTCCACGAACGCGATTCACAGGTCTAATATTGCATTTTACTTTTCGCGATCACAGGCCAGAGCTCCGCGATTGCGATGGACACTCATGTAGCCAATAACTGGCAGTTAAAAAGGGCCTAAAAAGGTCTGTAACCACCTCACAAATCATCCGAGCCCCTCGGGACCCCGTCCGAACATGCCAACAAGTCCCATAACAGAACACGGACCTGCTCGAGACCTCAAATCACACATAATAATATAAAAACCACGAATCATGGATTAAGATCAATCTCTTAAGTTCATAAACTTTAAACTTCGGACCAAGCATCCGATTAGAGCCTAACCAATCCAGAATCCAACCAAAATTTGTACACAAGTTCAAAATGAGAAAACGAACATATTGCAACTTCTGAAACAAGAATCCGAACCCGATAACATCGAAGTCAACTCCCGGTCAAACATATGAACTTTCCAGACCTTCAAATTGCTAACTTTCTCCAAATAGTGCTAAAACCTTCTAGAAACATTCAATGCAAATTCGAGCATATGTCCAAGTCCAAAATAATCACCCAGACCTATCGAAACCATCAGAACTCCGATCCGAGGTCAAATACACAAAAGTCAAACTTGGTCAACTCTTCCAACTTAAAGCTTCCAAATTGAAAATCATTTCTCCAAATCAATCCCGAACCACTCGAAAACCAAAACCAACCATGCACGCAAATTGCAATACATCATATGAAGCTACTCAAGAGCTCAAACCACCAAACAGAATGCAAATGCTCAAAACAACTAGTCGGGTCGTTACATTCTTCGCCACTTAAACACACATTCATCATCGAACGTGCCAAGAGTCATTCCAAAGCCATCAAATTACTGAATCAAATCACCACACACATATCCATAGGTGATCCCATGTCACCCCAAACCATGCAACTCTGACAATAACCGAAGATTCTCTCTTCAACTAAGTCCATAAACCTTAGAATCAAGCCTCCAACATCTGGAATCCATCAAAAGACCCAAATCTCGCATCTATAAATTTTATAAGTTTGAACAGGCTAGATCAAGACATAACCATAACCCAATATATAATCACATGATATACCACATAACTCAGATTCTCATAGCAATAACTTTCGACCACAATATGTGCTTAATAAAAAACCTAGGACCAGTAACAAACCTCATATCAGATAAAACCTTGTTCTAGACCTTCATACACTTCCAATGATGAAGGAAACACAAAACACTCATAACCACTCATCATATCAACAAGTCATGGGGCTTTCTTGCCCGATAAGAACCATTACCAAATGCTGGGCTGACTAATGATGTGATTCATCCAAAGATACCTTAATCAAATCTGATAGGACTCAATCCAGGTCTAATAATCTCATCTCATCCAACAGAAGCTTCTCAGCCAACACGCCACCTCGAGCCACATACCATGCAATCCGTGCACCAAACAAGAAATAACTTGAATATACCCAATGATTGAAAAAGTATCAAATGAGAGAACCACACTGTAAGCTCAATAGATACCATCATAAGCGCATTGATGTGACCCCGACACACTAAGGAGAACCAAAACACACGACGTAAACATAGAGGATCATATCCAAACATACCTTCATTGCGATGCGTGACCAAATCCAAACACCGGTCCACGTGGAATACCTCGATTCGTGATGCTCATGATCAACAACCATATGCATATCGATAACAAACACGCAAAGTGCATGAACCTAACCACGGATGGCACAATATACCACAAATGGAATACCATAACCAAAGTGCAACCAATAATTCAATACCTTTAGATCTATCTTGCTCGAATTCTGCCACAAGGCCCAAATAGAACTGCATCATGTTTGTAAGTAGTTAATAGTATCACAACCCATCGTAGCATAGGAGAGTAACACATGGAACATATAAGACATGAATAAGATCAACTCTAACTAATGACACACCCCTCAACAATCGCTATGCTGAGTGAATAAATCCTAGCCAATGTAGAATACACATTCTCATTAGGCCTACCATTGGCCTCCAAATAGATTTTGATCCTCCCAATATAGGTAAATAACCTCCAAAAGGTCCACAATAACCAATCCATAACACATATAATCAGTCGTCAATCTCTTAACATACCTTCATCATCTGCAACCAAGGAACAATTTGCCTCTAAGAACCATCGTAGTCTTAAACTCTCTAGAATATAAGAATCTCCATGTCCGATCCTAACTCCACCACTCAAATGACTGACACATCCTTCATACACCATCATCTCATGAGAAATACTTTTATAGTTCTTCTGTGGCACATAGCAAAATCTGAACATCAATAGCCTAGCAACCAGGTAATTACAGTAATACCAGCCAAGCATCCTCAAGTCAAAACACAGTGCAGCTCCTCAAATACGCATCCTTCTCAGGTGATACCAGATAGTTCTAGAATTCTTCTAAACATCTGAAATCGTCCATGATATCTAGAACTCATGACCTTCCCTTCAATACTGAACCACAAATTTGTACTTGCAAATCTTAATCCTACACGACGTTCCACCTCTATCATATCATCATATGAAAGTACGAGAAACCCATTATCAACTTTAAGTCACAAGCAGGATACATACTTAGTTAACCAGAATTTCAACTTGACCCATCCAGGAGAAGACCACAACACGGATCATATTTCTCATACTTGTCAAAAACATCTGTCCCAAGCTGTAGTCGAAACCGTCGATAACACTTCGAAACCCATCTACACATAACCAAGCCATCAGAACTGAATCCCTCCAGCTCAACCAAGTCACATAGATTGATCAACCCGAAAGTATAGCCATAAAATATCGATGAAGCCTCACCACACTAAGAGAACCAAAAGAACTGATCAATTCTTTTACCATGCTGATCCAGCCTACTACTAAGTTATCCTATTTCTTCGAGTTCTTTCTGAATTGCCTTCAAGTTAACACTTCTCCTTGCCAATACACCAGAATCCTTGATAAAAGCTTACCACAAGAGATCCTATCATAAAACCACGTCGGCTTAAGGCCCGTAAGTCGGTGTATACCTTTTTAAGCACCCAAAAGTACCGTATTAGAAATACTCACTCTGAAGAGACATTATGTGAATCCAAAGATGTTTCCTTAACCTCTCTAATACTGAATTGTAGAATCCACAATGATACAAAAATATTGCGAGTCCCGCATCATCCAATGAAAATCTCATATCTTAGATTCTTACAAATCCGAAAATTTCTCAAATACCACATATGAATCTCGAACCCATTAGAACCTTCTCGAGAGTCATCCACCGTATTCTAATCTCAAATCACCTCCCAAACAAGCTGAATGATCTGTGCCCATTAGCACACCAACACCCAAAGAAGTAACCCCAGCTTAACGCAATCAGGTGACTCCCTTTTTTTAGAACATTACATCCATCATGAATAACATACTCAAATCATTCTAAGATTTCCACATATCCATACAGCATAATACATCATGCATCATGAAATTTCCTTGCTTAAGTCATCCTCAAAACCAACCTCTACAAATCATAATTGATCCTCAAATATGCCTGAGACCGAAACCAATACTACACATAACCATGCAATCCGATCATCGATAGCAGACTCCCCTACTTGGCTCAAAGCCATAGAATACAACATCAGATAACCCCTAATACCCTTATTCCATTACTGTCATAATCCCGGAATATAGTTCAACTAAATCCTTCATAAGCTCATGTAATATTAATCATAAAATACCTCTAATCATCCCCAATGTGTATTTCCATCCTCATGACTATTACACCTTATTTTGCACAAGTCAAAACAAGATTCAACTAGTGATTTCCCTGTTGATGATAAAAGAGAGTCGCAACCTAATAATTTAAAGGTATAAAAGGGTACCTATTTAAGATCATTATCCTATTATTTTGCTAACCGATGAATTTTTTGGGTAAGGGTTCTTGTTCTTCTAAGGTGAAGGTGTTAGGCACTCCTTAAAATCAACCTGAAGTAGATCCATAGGACTTAGACTAGCTTTAAGGAATTACATGTCTATACTCTACTTAGCCAGATCTTAAAGGTTTCATAGCTTACTCCATGTCTTGTTTAAAGTTTACCGTTTTGAAAGAAAATTGTATATGTACTTTAAAAGAGGATATAGGTTTCACTTATAAAAAAGCCTTTGGGAAAAGTCTATACAATTGAATGAATTTGGAAGTATACCTATAGTACTTATGTTTGCAAGCTTTGTAAATTATGGCTAACTTTGGAAGTATACCTATAATACTTATGTTTGCAAGCTTTGTAAAATGACCAACTTTGAAATACTTCATCCTTTAAAATGGTATGGCTACTTGTATAATTCTAGTAAAGTCAAGGTTGTTTAAATAAGTAAGCCTTAGTTATACCTTGAAGATTTGTTCTCAAATGTTGGTACTCTAATTCAAATCATTTAAAAAGTCCTTAATTGCAGCAGTATTTGGTTCGCAGAAATAACCAGCTTTTGGAAATCATTTCTGGCTTGTTTTTATTTCTGCTTGTTTAAAAAAAAAGAGAAGGGTGTTGAATTTGCAAACCCGTCTTAGTTTCAAAATTTAATGAAAATTGTTAGTGAAATAATAGCTGGAGTTAAAAAATAGAAATGATTAGCAATTAGAATTAATTACTACTAAGTCATAATGCTTCTTTTCTCTTTACCTACGTCTTTAGGGCTTGCCTAGGTTGTTAATATAGCTCAACGATATAAAGTAATACACTCAATCAAATATCATCAGTGTTATATACATATGAGAACACAATAAACTTATTAAAGCAATATAGGAAAGAGGTAGACTCTAGGTTTGGGGCCTGAAGGAAAGTAGGCCCAGCAAATAGCGAAACGAACAACAACATCTCCAGTGACTTCCGACTCGAACCAGAACTTGGGCCTGAGTCATTGTGAAATCAGAAGACCCAGTTCTATACATGTACAAGAGGGAAATAGAGGCAGACAATAGCAACAAGTTTCTCATATACTTAAACATAAATAATATCAATGTAAGGTCCAAGATAAAAATTGTAACAAGCACTAGTAATTAGGAGTGTAAATTGATGTAATGTGCTGTAAAAATAGAGCAAAGGAATTTACAATAAAACATTTTTTTTAATTTAACACTAACCATAAAGATATTAGCAAATGTCAATAATTAAGGGCTTAAGGTGAAAGACTATTCATAGTCAAGACACTCTTTGAGCCCCTGGCACTTCAAAGTTCACAAGGGTCTCAAGGACCCCAAGGTGTGCATGTGTCAGGGAGAGCATCTCAACTGCAAACTAAATCTCACTCCTAAATACCCCTAATGACTCACTCTTACTCCTCCCTTTTAGGGTTAATTTCCAATACGACCTTCATTGTAAATTTCAGTACAATTGTAACAATAATACACAAGCTTAGGCACGTGTACTTCTAACATAAACTATATAGGATGTTACTATTAACATTGTTGATACCCAATTTTCCCTCACATTTCTCAAATAGTATATAAATTTCAATATGTCATTTTTCATCCATTATTTAATTTACAAAATTTATGCAAACATTTTCTATAATGTTTTCATAATTTTAAAGCTTTAAAATTAAATTAATTTTCTTATAGTTAAATTACTTGAATATTTACTAATTATTCTCTTAAATTATTTGCAAGTAATCATCCAAATTTATTATTTTACACTCACATACATGTTTTAAAATATTTACATTATTTCATATAATTATATCTATATGTTAGTTATTTACGTATTGTTGCAATAATAGCCCACATTCACGCATAATTGCTCTTTATTTACATTATTTGCATAAAAATTGCATTTTATATTTTTATAATGTTAAATTTTTATTTTCAATCATTTTATTGCATAAGTAATTTTTTTATTATTTTTTATAATTGTTTTTAATAAATATCGTATATTTAATTTATAGCCCCGGCATATGGCTGATTTTGGACCAACATTTGGCCCAAACCATTAGCCCAACACCCCCAGCCTGAACCAAATGACAACTTCTAAACCCGACCGCTAACTGTTCATTTAACCCGTCCCGTTTCCTAGTCGATCTTGGGCGTTGATCTTGAATAATCAACGACCCATAATAAATCCCCATTTCTCCTTATATCCCTATGACCAAACCCTAGAGACCACTTATCTCTCCACAACTGCCCTCACCTGCTCTCTTCTCCCTTAGAGATCAAACCCTAGAAGACCTATAAGATCCCCCATCGCCCTTCCTTATACGCGTTCATACGCGGATTCTACTTACCTTTTCTGTTATAATAATTCATTTACGGTAAATTTCGCTATCATTATACTTATGAAAAGTTTGATCCTCACAAATTTGGCTTTTATTCTATGGTTTTGGTTGCGTTTGTGGTTCTATACACTAGAGAAGAGAAAGATCTCTCTTTTATCTAGTATATCTTCGTTGATGTCATTGGGGCTTGTGAACGATTCACCCTAAATTTGATTCTGACTAGGGTTTGGGTTCTAATTCTTCTTTTACTGGTTCTATCATTTATTGTATGTGATACTTTATTTCCTTATTTTGTGTTTAATTGATTGCCTTCTATGTTTGTTTGTTCAACTTCTACCACTATATAAACCATTCCACAAATTTCCCTAAGGGAGACCTTAATCACTATTATTCTCTTGTACTCTTACTCACTCGATACTATTCTAATGGTCGACTGAAAGCCAAGGCCATCGAAACCCTCTCTAACGACCTCCCTAGTGCGAGCACTGTTCGGGGCTCATTTGAGGCTCCTGTAAACTCTGAAGCACTAGGATTTGGGTCTTTTGGTTGTTCCCTTTGCTGGTGATATTTGAGTTTTTTCTGACATTTAGCCTTCTCTTCTAATCTGTTTGTTGAATCTGCAAGCTAGTGAGTGTCTTGTCGTTTGCAATTCTATCCTCTTTTGCTGGTTTCAGTGCTTCATATACACAGATTATTTGAACCAATATGACTCCATTATTGTGTTGTAATCATTGGCAATTCTACTTGCATTGTAGCTATTCTGCAATTTTGAATCTCCTAGTTTCACAACTTGCCTAATTCTTTAAACTCCTACATGTTCAGCTCTAATGACTTTGTATCTTTATGTTTTCTTTGTTGTTCTGCTGTTTATTGTAACTTTCTCATGCCTTATTTTGGATTCTCGTACCGAAATTCCTGGAAAATCATCTCTTACCCAGAATTTGCCTTAATGAATTTCTACCGATAATTCCTTTATGTGAACTATGTTTTTTACCTACTTACATGAACCATTTTGTTGTAGCAATGTTTTAACAAACCTGTTGCTTTGTTTTGGTGCTTGGTCAATCCAACATTCTTTGGTGATGTTTATGGTCCTAGTTGAATCCCAAGACATTTAGATTCCATGATCATGTATAGCCGACAGGTTTAAGTTCTGAAATATGTCTGCTCTACTTGACCTTAAGTTGACATGTTTTCCCACCAATGTATCCTTGAACTTTGGAATCTTTGTTTTATACTCAACGTGATTCTTATTGGTTGTTATAGATCATGCCTATTCTCTTGTTTACTGTGTGTACTCTCCATCCTCTAAATATAATTCTATCAGACCACCATAACTTAGATTCTTAGGTTTTTTTAGGCTAATTCTGATTTATACTAAATTCACCTGGAAAGCTTAGCGTGTTCATCTTGTATGTGCCTGGCATGCTTACCCTATTACTCTAAGTGGAATGTTTCCTCCATTCTCTTAATGTTATGTGTATCCTCCACATTTTATCACATGTTGAATGATTGAACCTATGTTGTTAGTTTGCCATGTCAAATTTACCATGTTGAAGTTAAGCACTACTGATTCTCCAACTTCTCATGTTCTTTGTTTAATCAATCCTGTCACTCTTGCTTCTGAAATACCAATATGTTTTATGTGAATCCTGCTAAATGACATGCAATCTTGTCTCTATGAGGTATTACTTTAGGGTTGTTTAATTGATTTCATGTGTGGTTCGATAATTTGTTTGGGTAGAATGGTCAATCTGTAACTATTTGGCCTGGTATGAGTTCATGTGTGGCCTTGGGCTGCGTAAATGGGCAGATTCTCCTGTTTAAGAGGTGCTTGGATATGGGCGTGTTATTTGTGTGAAAGTGAGCTCGTTGAAGGCCCAAGCATCACTGAGTTATTATAATTTGGGCCTGATCTTGGGCCTGCAGTTTTTCTGTGTGTAATATTTATATTTATATTTATTATCTGGGCCTGTAATAATTTGTAGACAAACAATTGAGGTGTTAATGAAATTGGGGGACAACATGTTTATTCTAATGCTTGCATAAAAAGATAGAAAACATGCCTATAGGGTCTATGTGTTCTATTTGCTATTTCGTTCATCATGCCTTATATGTTGTTTAGTTTAATGTGTTATACACTAATAGAAAGCATGCCTATAAGGATCACGCACACACTTCACTCAACTCGACAAAACATGTTGGCTCAAATAATTGCTATTTGTTTTCATGTGTACTATTAAGCGCTTCTAGACAGCATGCCTATAGGATATAATAACAAGGTTTTGCTAATGTCCACCTAGATACCATGTCTATAGGATTTCAATTAATCAATCAATCAACTGCTTCTATTGTTCTTAGTACGTTTCTCCTTTAGGTATCATTACTATAGGATCTTAATCAACCAATCAATTACTTTGTCATTTTGACGCATTGCCACACTTAGACGACATGCCTATTGGGATAAAGTACATAAAATCAATTTTAGTTGTTAACTACTATAAATCCTGCCTATAGGACACTGCCACATGCCTATAATACCAGCACTGGTAATTCGGACAGTTTTTACTGTCTTCTTGCACCAACAATTTTGAAACCATGCTTGTAGGATATGTAACGCCTCAATCTGCAAAATTCGTTGCATGTACACTGCTGGAAATCCAGAATCACCTAGAAATCATGCCTATAGGACTTTAAATTCTGATTCTAAAAATCTATGTTGCCTAAACTACCCGCGTGCATTTGTTGCTTATGTGTGGAGGCTGAGTTGAGCCTTTAATTTTCTTTACGTGAAGTCTTATCTGTTTTGAATGTCGCCTAGTTCTATAATTTTGAGCAACCTAAGTTGAGTCTAGAACCACCTAATAGAGGTCCAAAACCTCCTGGACCATAGGCATGGGACGGGTAGTGCACACATACGGTACAACTTAGAATTGAATTAGAACGTCTTTAACAACTTTAACATTGTAATCGGGTAGCAGGAGATGATAGTCTGTGCTTGCTGAATAATATGAGAAACTCCTATCTAAAAGAAGTTGTGAAGTATTATTTGTGTTGCACCAGGATGATCATTTAGGCTAAAAAACTTAGGAACCCCCCTCCTTTATAGATTTGCTATTCATAGTTAGATCTTTAATACAGACCAATGTAGTTGTATCCTTATAGTCATACTAATATTTGTACTAATTCTCATTGTGTTATAATAAAATTCTTCGACCTTTATATTCGCTTTTTCTTATTTGATCATCTAGCCAAATTACATAATCCACATAGTCTTAAATTCGGCCCGGACCCACAGTTGTGGACCTCAAAGAGTTCCTAATACCTTCTCTTTGAGGTAATTTGATCCCTTACCCGATCTTTGGTGATGTTGACTAGTCAAATAGAGTTATTTGCATAATAGGTTCCCTAACGCACCTCAAAATAGTTAGGTGGGGACTCTTTTCTTTTAACACACTGCCCTTCATTTAAAAGAGTTGTCACATGTCAAAGCCCGATTTCATGAGAAAAAGGGGGCGGCAGCATGGTGACTCTGTTGGGGAATTACACTTAGGCTCTTACCATAATGAACTTGGCTTATGTGGATTGTTTTCTTTGTTACATGTACATCCCTTCCCCTTCCCACTTTTATTTTCCATGACATGCACATCCTTCTCCCATTTACCTTTATTTGTTGTGACCGCTCTTTATCTTGTCAAATTGCTATATCATGCTTACTTCGTTACCTGCTTTGTTATATTCTAGCATATATTCTTTTAACTAAACTGACTTCTTCCTTTTGTCTTTTCTTCCTCTTCTTTCCAATATTTATTTTTGCTATTGTATTTACTGTTTTCACATATCTTATCATGCGAATACTTAGCAACGTGTTATTATCTCTCTATAAAGCATGCTCCATATCATACTCCACTCATGCCAATTATCAACATAGTGGCGCTTGATGAGTGTCCGTGCTCTTCCAAAATTACCCCTTTTAAATCAGAAAGGCTTATTCATGGTAGACTAGTTGATCGGCAGTGCAGTCGACAATTTCGTGCCTTTCCCTCTCAAGTTGTCCACATGAGTGTACCAGTATAGACCATTCTAGAAACCTTACTCTAATGTCAAATGTACATGCATCATGTTAAACCTAGTACGGGTTAGAACGTTGTTAACGTAACAACCCACTAAGATAAGCCTTGTCCAAAGTCCGACGGGATTTCCACAATCCCAATGGACACCATCATGTTATATGCATTACTTGGAGAAAATGTGCCAATATGTTGATCATAATTGTGTAAGTGGTCGAATTTGGAGGGGAAAGGGCTAGCCTCCATTAATTTGCAAAAAATGAAGCACGAAGTCCCCAGGTTCCATATGGTCCAAAACATCCCACCTTTGCTACTTTACTGGTGGTAAGACTTTGCGCCTTGCCACAAGAATCATTTGAGAAGGGTACTTGGGGACTTGCTATCCTTGCTATATATCCAACCAAACAGGGCATTGATTTAGGTCGCTACCATATTCTGGGATGAAAAAATAGCTGTCTTTCGATTTGGTGACATAGAAATGACCCATCTCTTAGAAGAAATAGGAGGCTTTGCTAAGTTGGCATGGGATAGTCCGAGATTAGTAGTACCAGAGAATCGCACCCCTCGTAATTTTTAAAGAGGCTGGGCTTTAAGAAAAACGAAAAATTTCTCTACTTAAAGAAATCCTACATCCCTTTTGGGTTTCTTTACGAGAGTTATGGACATAGTAAGTCATATCGTCTCCATTATGAGGAACTCGCCATTATTTCCCTATGTTGGACGCACCGCCGGGTTTATGTATTCATCATCTGCTTCTTGGGTTTGTTGATATTTCCAATGAAAGCGGGAATGATCCACACTCGGTTAGCCATGGTTTCCAGGACTTTAATGGAAGGAATTGAGGAACAAACCTATACCATCATCCCTATGATCCTAGCTGCACTATATCGCACTCTAGGTCGGTGCAAGAAGGGATTCAAACATTTTGTAGGTTGTATTATGTTACTGCAAGTCTGGCTATTGGAACTCTTTCAGAGGGGAGAATATCGTCAAGAGCTTCTGCGATGGCCGTTGAATGACTACATAGCCTACCACCACCCAAAGAAAATGACATTTATCCTAGACAGGTTTGCACAGCCTGGAAGTTCTGTAAGTTTGGTACGTTTCTTCAACAATATGACAGATGAGCATGTACATTGGATGTTTGAATGGTTTCCTAGCAGTGAGTTCATCATCAGGTCGATAGATACTACTCATTTGGTACTGATCGGGTTGCGAGACATTTATCCTTATGCTCATATAAGGGTAATGAGACAAGCGTGACGAAAACAAGTCATACCTCGGGTTCCCAACATGGTCCGGTACAAGGTATATTTCAAAGAGGACATCATTCCTTTCAAGTTCGAGGCACAACATATATGGAACTGGAAGATCATTGTGGAAAGAGAGACCATTGAGCCAAACAGGTATCATGCCGGTCATGTGTATTTCTATCCATCATGGTTAGTAGACGATATAGCAGGAGACGTTAAGCTAGGGGTCAATCTGGAAAATAGGATCACAGATGATGTTGCTGAAGCACATGTTAAATATAGGAGACTTTGCAAAAGGCTTTTTAAATCTGAAGCTAGGCATCTGGAACAACACAAAGAGGACACGGAGGCTATAAATGAATTGGGGGGGGGGGATCGCCACTAAGTCAACAGATAGGTTGAAATATCCAGAACAGGGATTGATGGATCTTGAGGGGAAGATGAGAAAGAGGCTTTAAGATTGTCAAAACACGAATGGCGGTGAAGAAGGGAACCTAGCAAAAGCTTACTTGTTATTAGATATGCGCGACCTGGGGAACCTGATTGATGGAGTCAAAAGAGCCAAGCATGGAGAAAGGCCTTCAGGGACCAAGTAGATTAAAGAATGATGTTTGTTATCTTAGTTTTATATTTTTATTGTAATAAGGGTAAATGCCATTAGTAACTTTATTATTGTTGTCAATTTAGTAAAGGTTTGGCTCATTTTTTGCATTAATGAAGTGAAGCACTTATTGGCATCGATTTTCTCCAAGTCTATGTGTCTCTTAGGCCTACCTCGGGCACAACGAGGTCCGCAAATTTGGACGCAAATTATTGCATGAATTTGCGAAACATGTTTAATACTACAAGCATTCTTTCAATGCCCCTTACTGAATTGGTTACCTTTTGCTTTTTCTTTCTTTTGATTATTCCCAATCCCCAAGGTTGGTTCGTGCATACTGACACCGTCAGCATATCACACTAGATCCAGAGGTCCTCCATCTCCTCCCTTACCAAGCGATCATAAAATCAAGAACAAAGGAAAAGGGAAAATGGATGATTTGAGTGGTATCGGAAAGGATAAAGCTACCATGGCAGAGAATGTGGAAACTTCAGATGGCCGAAGCACTCCGGCGCAGAATGAACTGGTGTTACGTCTAGATCAGAAAATCTTGGAGTTACAAGGAGAATTTGAGCAGGTCCGAAACTTGGCAAACCTTTCTCTCACCATCAATGTCTGTGATATTAACCAACAAAATCCAACTACCCAGAACCAAACTCCACCACAAAACACAAAAAACCAACCTTAATCCTCCCCCAATACCAACTCCTCAACAACACCATCATCATCCAACCCAATACCCACAGACCACCACTTACCACACTCCCCAGAGCGTACCACATCCTACTCCTGATCCCCAAAACTCAACAATTGACCACCCTTATGCCCAGATTCCAGGAGTTCATCAAAGCAATCCAATAGATGTGGAAACCTTACCCCACACCGCACAACAAACCCTATACACACCTGAATCGAGCGAGAAAGACTTGCTCATTAAGAACGTGGAGGAGGAGCTCAAGAAGCTCACTGGCAGAGTTTAGAATATCGAAGGTGGTAAAGGAATTGGAGGTTTAAACTATGAAGACTTGTGCATTCAGCCAGATGTGGAATTGTAGGAGGGTTACAAACCTCCTAAATTTGAAATGTTCGATGGAACTGGTGATTCGAAAGTGCATTCGAGGACATATTGTGACAAACTTGTAGGAGTGGGCAAGCATGAACAAATTCGCATGAAACTGTTCATGCAAAGCCTCACAGGAGATGCATTGTCTTGGTATATCAGCTAGACCCCGAAGAAGTGGTTTAGTTGGGTAAGCATGGCGACATACTTCATGAACAAATTCGGGTTCAACACAGAAAAAACACCAAATGTTTTCTACATTCAAAACCTCAAGAAGAAACCAACAAAAACCTTCCGCGAGTATGCTACTCGATAGAGATCTGAGGCTGCAAAAGTAAGGCTAGTACTCGAAGAAGAACAAACGAACAAGTTCTTTGTCAGAGCTCAAGACCTGCAATATTATAAAAGGTTGATGGTTATTAAGAACCACAAATTCTCCGACATCATCAAGCTAGGGAAAGAATAGAAGAAGGGATTAAGAGTGGGATGATGACAAATTTCGAAGAACATCAAGCCACAAATAAAGCCTTGCAAAGTATTTCTAAGAAGGAAGAAGTAGGTTCCGTAATGGTAGCTCAGGGTCCTAAGTCTCCTCTCACATATCAAACACCTCCACCCACATATCAACCTTCACCCCTAGATACTACCAACTACCACCTACCACCTACCACGCCTATAATACTCAACTCGCATATTACCATTAATCTCCACTCGCTCGCCAAAACTACCAGAAACCACGACCAAACTTCGAACGCAGACCACCTAGACAATACACCCCAATTGCTGAGCCCATAGACCAACTATACGAGAGACTGAAGGCTGTTGGTTATGTCACTCCCATCCCTATTGTTTCTATGGAGAATTCTTCTTCGTGGATTAAACCCAACAAGACATGTGCCTATCATTCAGGCATGAAGGGTCATACAATTGATGAGTGTCGCACAGTGAAAGATAAGATTCAGACACTGATCAACAATAAGATCATACATTCAAAGGAAGCTGCACCAAATGTGTATAACAATCCTCTCCCAGATCACAGAGGTGAGGGAGTGAATGTGATAGAAACTGGCAAAGAATGTGACCCGGAAGGGTCAATCAGACTCATTAGAGAGGGGGATGAACCTAAAACGTCTCCGGTCACCCTCACACCAGTTGTGGTACAAACCCAAGAACCTTTTGAAGTCGAGGTAACCAAACCCTTCAATGTGATGGTAGCTTGCACACCATCCTACAAGTCTGATGCCATCCCATGGGATTATGTTGCGAAATCAAGTAGAAAGGGAAAAGCAAAAATGGAAGAGACAGGTGTGGCGCAAGGTATGACTAGAACTGGCAAAGTTTATACACCTGAAAACCTGGGAGAAATAAGCAAGGAGGTTGCATCTAAGCCACCTGTTATCGAGATTGGCACTGATGACCTTTGGAGAAAGGTACACGCAAGAGAATATTATGTCTTGTCACTTTTGCAAAACTCCGACACACACAAGAATGCCTTGATGAAAGTGCTGAAGAAAGCTTATACCACCAACATCATTAATGGGGAGATGGACAATATGGTCGGGCAGGTACTAGAGAGCCGCAAAATCACCTTTCATAAAGATGAGTTACGAAAAGAAGCACTAAGTCACATCAGGGCATTACACATCACAGTTCAATTTGAGGATAAATTCATCGCTAGGGTCCTAATAGATTGAGGATCCAATCTCAATATATGCCCACTAACTACTCTGAAAAGATTAGGTAAAGTCTTGCACAAGATACGGATGGGAAGCATGAATGTGAAGGCATTTGATGGATCCAAAAGAGCCACCATCGGAGAAATCAACCTCAGCCTACAGATGGGACCGACCTGGTTTGATGTCGAGTTCCAAGTGCTGGATATCTGCTACCTACAACCTATTGTTGGGACGGCCCTAGGTACACGTTGCTGGGGAAGTGGCTTCTACTCTGCATTAGGTTGTGGAGTTTGAATGGAATCATCAAGAGGTGATTCTCCATGGAGATGGAAGTTACCCTATCTACACCAATCAGACTGTTACAGTCATCCAAAATAGGAAGAAGCTAGATGGAGAGACGTACCATTACATTGAGCGAGTCAACGCGATTAAAAAGGATCAACGGTAGAGTAACAAGATAGAAAGAATATTATTATGGATAGGGTATGAACCTGGCAAAACTCTCGATAAAAACCTTCAAGGGATCACCAAACTCGTACAACCGCAACGTCATTGTACAACTTTCAGGTTTGGAGATGAATATACTTGGCAAGTGTACCAGGATTGATCGCCGCCATGGCGTGGTCCTTATTATCCACTGGAACAATCGGTACCCCCTCTGCACCAGACATTCCAACAAGTAGACATGATGTGGGGATCTAAGGAAGATAAAGTCTTAGCTGGCATGAGGAAGTTGTTTCTAGATGAAGAAGATATGGACTGCTGCACCATCCCGGGCCCGTCGAGTTCCTGGGTAGCCTGGAAAACTAACATAAATTATTTTAAAAAATAGTTTTAAGCATTTGCGACATTTTCAGTATTTCAAAATAATTGCTCGATTCATCGAGCCGCACTTGTTGATGTTTTTTAATATTTTATTAATATATTACTACTTTTCGTATTTATCATTATTCCCTACATTTTTTCTTTACATCAGTATTTTTACCTATCCCGATGAACCTGCGACTGTGACATGTAATAAGACAACACAACATAAGGATAGTGATTCGAAGGATCTGAATGATGATATAATACCTAAGGAAATCGTCAGGGAAGTTGAAAATTTGAAAACAAACCAAAGTCTAACTTGGACGAAACCGAAGCAGTTAACTTAGGGGGTTTCAAAACGGTCAAGGAAACACGCATAAGCATTCATCTATCACCTTCAGAGAAAGAAGAGTACGTCATATTCCTAAAATAATATGAAGATATCTTTGCATGGTCCTACGATGATATGACTAGTTTGAGCGCATTCATAGTGGCTCACAAGCTACCCAATAATCCTATGTGTCCACCGGTAAAGCAGAAGCTCAGAAAGTTCAAGCCAGATGCGAGTTTGAAGATAAAAGAGGAGGTCACCAAGAAAATCAAAGCCAAGGTTCTTATAATGGTTGAATACCCGACTTGATTGGACAACATTGTGCCAGTTTCGAAGAAATATGGGAAAGTCAGAGTATGTGTTGACTACTGAGATCTGAACAGAGCGAGTCCCAAAGATGATTTCTTGTTGCCCAATATACACATACTGATTGACAACTGTGCCAAGCATGAACTCTAATCCTTTGTGGATTGCTTCGCAGGATAATCAGATCTGGATGGATGGGGAGGATGCTGCAAAGATAGCTTTCATCACACTGTGGGAAATATATTGTTATAAAATGATGTCATTTTGTCTGAAGAACGCTGGAGCCACCTACGTGATATGCATGACAACCATTTTCCACGACATGATACAAAAAGAGATAGAGGTGTACGTCGATGCCGTTATCATCAAATCCAAAAGGAATACGGACCACATAGCAGAACTAAGGAAATTCTTCGATCGGCCCTCGAAGGTACAATCTAAAATTGAATCTTCAAAGTGTGTTTTTAGAATCCCCGTCGAAAAATTGTTAGGATTCATCATCAGTCATAGAGGGATTAAGTTAGACCCGTCAAAAGTCAAAGCAATCCAAGACTTTCCACCTCAAAAAAATACGAAAGATGTGATGAGCTTTTTAGGCTGTCTCAATTACATCACCCGCTTCATAGCACAATCAACCGTGATATGTGAGCCAATCTTCAGGATGTTGAGGAAAGATGCTGCAATAGGCTGGACTAAAGAATGCCAAAAATCCTTCGACAAAATCAAGGAGTATTTATCTAAACCGCTCCTTCTGGTCCAACCAGGACCAGGAAGACCCCTAATACTTTATTTGTTCGTACTGGACATAGATTTTGGTTGCACTATGGGACACCATGATGAGGCTGGAAGAAAGGAGCAGGAAATATATTATCTGAGCAAGAAATTCATGCCTTACGAAGCCCGATACTCTTTGCTAGAAGCACTTGCTGTGCTTTGACAGCGATAGCTCAGAAGTTGATGCATTATTTTTGTGCATACATTACATATCTCATATCAAGGATGGATCCGCTGAAATACATCTTTCAGAAACCCATGCCTACGGGTAAGCTAGAAAAGTGGAAAATATTGCTGAGTAAGTTTGAAATCATCTATGTAAATCAAAAGGCGGTCAAAGGGCAACCATTGGCGGATCATCTGGCAGAAAATCCTGCGGACGGAGAATACGAACCATTGAAAACGTATTTTCCCGACGAGGAGGTGTCATTTGTGGGAGAAGAAATCATTGAGGCATATGATGGTTGGAGAATGCTCTTCGACGGAGCAATAAACTTCAAAGGAGTGGGTATCAGAGATGTCTTAGTATCAGAGACCAGACAACACTAACCGGTATGCACAAAACTCAGGTTTCCATGCACCAATAATACGGCGGAGTATGAGGCCTGCATCTTGGGACTCCAGCTGGCCATTGACATGAATGTTAAGGAGTTACTGGTAATCGGAGATTCAGATCTTTTGGTGCACCAGTTTCTAGGGGAATGGGCTACAAAGAACACAAAAATATTTCCATATTTGCACTATGTACAAGAGTTGATCAAGAGGTTCACAAAGATAAAATTCAAACATGTTCCGAGGATTCAGAATGAATTCGCAAATGCGTTAGCCACTTTATCTTCCATGATACAACACCCAAACAAGAATTTCATCGATCCTATACCAATAGGAATTCATAAGCAACCAAATTATTATTCTCATGTTGAAAAAGAGATTGATGTAAATCCGTGGTTCCACGACATCAAGAATACTTGGAAAATGGAGAATATCCAGAGCATGCCACCCATACTCAGAAGCGCACACTTAGAAGGTTAGCCAACCATTTTTTTTCAAAGCAGAGGAATTCTGTATAGAAGGACTATAGACCTAGGATTATTACGGTGTGTCGCTGCCAAGGAGGCATCCAGATTTCTCGAGGAAATACATGCTGGAACTTGCGGACCGCATATAAATGGGTTCACCTAAGCCAAAAATATTGTAAGAGTGGGGTATTTCTGGATGACTATGGACACAGACTGCATCAATTATGTTCAGAAGTGCCACTAATGCCAGATACATGCTGACATGATACGAGTACCACCCAATGAACTTAACACAACAAGTTCGCCCTGTCCTTTCTCGGCTTTGGAATGGATGTCATCGGCCCCATCGAACTCGCCGCTTCAAATGGGCGTAGATTCATTCTAGTGGCCATAGACTACTTCACAAAATGGATTGAATCCACATCTTATAAAGATGTAACTAAGAAGGTTGATGACGTCCAAATCCACTACTAAAAAGTAAATGGACACAGTCTCA
The DNA here is from genome assembly GCA_005239525.1 of Nicotiana knightiana. Taxonomy (NCBI): domain Eukaryota; kingdom Viridiplantae; phylum Streptophyta; class Magnoliopsida; order Solanales; family Solanaceae; genus Nicotiana; species Nicotiana knightiana. Next base: position 66,892 of record ML387582.1, on the reverse strand, counting down.
TGCAATATAATTTACCCAGCTATGATTCTGGGTCGAATCCCACGGAGAACAATATGTAGGCAATTAGGCGTGTAATAGAATTATCGCTTATTATGATAAGCCAAACAAATGTTGTGTGAAAATATTTATGTCTAAATGCGATAATAAAAACTAACCTAGAAAGCAAATAAAATGATCAATGGCTGCAAGCATGGATGCATAGGGAATTACACTCAAGTAACGATCCAATGTATTTGACGATTTTACAAATATGATCCAGTTTATGTTAATTAGCCTCGGGTAATAATTCTATATTAGCTTTTACCAAAGACTAACAAGACTTCCTAATTGAATTATCCCTAAAACAATTAAGAGATTAAGCACACCCGAATATGGCTACAACTAGTTCTATCCTATCCCTAGGTAGAATCTATAAAGTAAGGGTTAAAGCCTCAAGTTCTTGTTAATTAATATTTGCCAACCCCAAATTATCTTTTCGAAAATCAATTTCAAGTTAATGGGTGAGTTCTAGGATTAGCTAATCCCTTTGGAAAAATTAAAGAACAAGAATAATTAAAGAAATAATAACTCACTTCATAATAAATAAAAATCGTGCAAAATATAAGCACAATAAGATATTTAATCCACATTTTAAATATTAATATTTCCATAAACAAGATTCAAGTGTTGGAAAAAATTCTACATACTTAAATATTCAATACAAATAAAGGAAATAAAGAAATGAACATAAATGGATAAAAAATTCTCAATCAAAAGCTTCAAATCTTCAAGACCCAAGTGTGTGTGCAAGAACCCTGGCCTCCAAAACTTGTCTTCTCTAGTCTAGGAACTAAAAATAAGCCAAAGATGTACAAAACATCTTCTAGGTCGTGTATTAAATGGCATGGGGTTCAAAAACGTGAAATTCCAGAACTGCCCAATTTTTTCGCCCAATTGTTCTTCGCGTTCGCGACTACACCTTCGCGTTCGTGAATACTTGTTTCCTCCAGCTTCGCATTCGCGACTACACCTTCGTGTTCGTGAAGGCTTGTTTCCTTCAGCATTGCATTCGCGATTATACCTTCGCGTTCGCGATTATACCTTCGTGATCGCGAAGGTTTGCTTCCTACAGAATCTTGTTGACGTGTATCTCTTCGCGTTCGCGAAGGCTTGTGTCCTCATGTTCCGTATTAGTGTCTAAACCTTTGCGTCTGCGAAGGGTAATTCACTAGACAGTATTTTTGTTTCCATTTTGGCTCCTTTTGACTCGTTTTCACATGGTTTCTTCACCTTTACTTGTAAATCACACAAAACTTGTAAAATAGAAGTAAATGACATTACACACACGATTTTATCAATCAAACATAGCAAACATCTATGATAAAAGATGAGATAAGTTGGTAGAATACCCACTTATCAAACCCCAAAACTTAAATTATTTCTTGTCCTTAAGTAATTCAACAAATAATAATATCCTTCAATAAAATCATCAATTAAGCTCAATGACATACCAAAAATCATTTCAAGTCAAAAAGGTTCACATTAAACACAATCTAGTCTGAAGGGCCCTTGATTCTTTTGGATCCGTGGGCAACTGCCCACTTACCAAATTATTGTTATATTTGTTTCTCCAATGCCATGTCAGGCTAGTGGAGTTGATTTCGGCATGGCCTTCTTTGATCACCGATTTGGATATCTGAACAATAACCCTGGGAAGTATGTCATCTTCTTCAACAGATGACCCCAGGTTTGTGAGTGCATCGGCCTCGTTGTTTTGCTCCCGAGGTATGTGGACCAGAGTCCATTCTTTGAAACTATGCAAAGTGATTTGAATTTTTTCTAGGTACCGTTTCATCCTATCCTCTCGAACCTCGAAGCTCCCATTTTCCTAGTTTACTACCAGAAGGGAATCGCATTTGGCTTCGACGGCTTCCCCTCTCAGGCCTTTGGCTTGTTCGAGACCTGCAATCATAGCCTCATATTTAGCTTCGTTGTTAGTCAACTTAGCCGAGCCCGGATCTCCTCACATTTGAGGCACCGTCGGTGAATAAGGTCCACACCCCTGATGATGTTGCCATTTTTAGTAGAAGTTCTTTTTCTACCTCGGGCACGAGGGCGGGCGTAAAGTCACCGACGAAGTCCGCCAAAATTTGAGACTTGATAGCCGTTTGGTGTTGATATTCAATATCGTATTACCCAAGCTCGATGGCCCATTTGGTCAGCCGGCCCGACAATTCATGTTTATGCAATATATTCCGAAGAGGATATGTTGTTAAAACACATATATGGTGGCTTTGAAAATAAGGTCAATTTTCGAGATGCACTTATTACTGCAAGAGCTAGTTTTTCTAAGTGTGGATACCTGGTTTCAGCATCACCCATGGTTCGACTTACATAGTAGACAGGGAATTGCGTACCTTTCTCATCTCGAACTAGCACGCCACTTACCGCTACCTCAAATACTGCTAAGTACAAGCATAGTGTTTTATCCTCCTTTAAGGTGTGGAGCAAAGGCGGGTTTGAGAGATACCGGTTTAATTCCTCCAAGGCACGCTGGCACTCCGGAGTCCACTCAAAGTTGTTTTTCTTTTTGAGTAGAGAGAAAAAGTGATGGCTCCGATCTGATGACCTCGAGATGAATCGGCCCAGCACCTCTATCCGCCCGATCAACCGCTTTACGGCCTTTACGTTGTTTACCACCATGATTTCTTCGATGACCTTGATTTTGTCGGGGTTGATTTCAATCCCCCTGTTTGATACCATGAAGCCTAAAGATTTGCTCGAACCTACGCCGAAGGCGCATTTCTCGGGGTTGAGCTTCATGTTGTAGCTTCCAAGGATGTCGAAAGTTTCCTAAAAATAAATCAAATGGTCTTCTGCACGCAGAGACTTAACCAGCATGTCATCAATGTAAACTTGCATGGATTTGCCTATTTAATGTTGGAACATCTTATTAACTAGGAGCTGGTACGTGACCTATGAATTTTTTAGCCCGAAGGGCATTACATTGTAGCAGTATGTGCCATACTTTGGGACGAAGTAAGTCTTTTCCATGTCCTCGGGGTTCATTTGAATCTTATTATACCCGGAGTAGGCATCGAGAAAGTTGAGAGTCTCGTGGCCGGCCGTGTCATCAATCAATCGATCAATGTTGGGCAGCGGGAATGAATCTTTAGGGCATGCTTTATTTAAGTCCTTATAATCTACGCACATTCTTAATTTGTTCCTTTTTTTGGGGACCACTACTACATTGGCCAACCACTCAGGATGCGTTACCTCCCTAATGGACCTTATTTTGATGAGTTTTGTTACCTCTTCTTTGACGAACGGATGCTTTACCTCGGACTAAGACCTCTCTTTTTGCTTCACCGGTTTGAACCTAGGGTTGATGATTAGTCGATGGCTGGTTATTTCCGGGGAGATCCCTGTCATATCTAAGTAGGACCAAGCAAAGCAATCAATGTTGTCAATAAGAAATTGAATGAGTTCTTTCCTGAGTTTGGGGGTTAATCCTGTTCACATGTATACCTTTTGATCTTGTAGTTGTTTCATCAAAACGGCTTGTTCCAGCTCTTCAACAGTTGAATTTGTTGCATCCGATTCTTCGGGGGCAACGAAGGCTCGAGGGTTGAGGAAGTCTTCCTCATTATCCTCGGGGACCTGTTTATATTACAACCCATCTGAGGTGGAATATACGGGCACTGGCGCCACATCGTGTACCGTGAACATTTCCTTTGCCCCGTATTGTTCATCATACACTGTTTTTATGCCATATGCGGTTGGGAATTTCAACATTTGGTGGAGAGTCGACGGTACCGCCCTAATGCTATGTATCCATGGCCTTCCCAGTAGGGCGTTGTATATCGTGTCCCCTTCGATGATATAAAACCTGGTGACTCGAACTGTACCGGACACGTCGACTGGGAGTATGATTTACCCCTTCGTCGTTTCGCTCTCCAAGTTAAATCCTCTGAGTGCATTAGAATCGGGTACGATTTGGTCAAGCAGCTTGAGCTGCTCCACTACCCCGAATCTGATTATATTGGCTGAGCTACCTGGATCCACGAGCGCACGCTTAATTTGAACACTATTCAAGAGGAAAGAAATTACCAGCGCATCGCTATGTGGTTGGGACAATTCTTCGACATCTTCCTCTCGGAATACAATAGTTCCTTTAGGTATAAACCTTTGATTTCGTTCATTCGTGGTGGTGGGCACTTTGACCCGCTTGAGCACGGGTTCTTGTAGTTCGTGGTCCTCAGGATCGTTGCTTTCACGTGCGTTTACTGAGTTAGACATTTTTGACCTGAAAGTGAAGATTCTTGGACAAGAAAAAGTGTGAAGAATAACTTGTGTTTTCAGAAAACCAGCACTAAAACAATCACTATTATTTTTAGCCCCACGGTGGGCGCCAAACTGTTTACCTTGAAAATGGTAATTACAATTATATTTAACTAAGTGGTTCTAAAAATCCATGATCTATTTTAATACCAATTATTGAAGCAGTAGATGCTAAGTGAGAAGTGATAAAATGAGATTAGAGCAGAAGGCAACGAGATTGAGCAAACCGAGCAGCGGAGGTGCTGGTCTCGAGGCTGGTCGAAACGGGCCTCGAGGTCGAGCTTTGGATCTTGATGAAGACTTTCGAGAAAAATATAACAGAGCTGGAGGCCTAAAGGATGGCCTATTTATAATCAATAACAAGTAATAAATGAAGAACAACTCAAGAACATGATAAATGAAAGGTAATAAATTAATGAAGCAATTGTAGAGAATGTTTTAGTTAGAGAGCAGAGGATGTTCTTCTTCTTGTATTGAATATCATGTTTGTTATAAAGTGACAAGGGTCCCCTTTATATATGAGGGGGAATCCCAACGTAGTACATGCGTAATTAATGTAAAGAGATATGGCTGGTACAATCATTTAATGCCACGGTATGAGCTTGTACTATTCTTGTGTACTTTGTCAGCTTTAACCACGTGCTCCTTGAGAATTTTCTGCCTTTTCACGTTGGCCTTTGATATGCACGGCCTCGAGGTCGAGGACCTTCGATACGTATTGACTCGAGGCTGAAGAATCTCAATATGTATTGCCTCGAGGTCGAGGACCTTCGATATGTATTGCCTCGAGGTTAAAGACCTTAGATATGTATTGATACCAGAGCTCGGGCCTTCGAGCCTTCTAAGATTCGAAATGACTGTAAAATCGGCCTCTCCGATTTTGGCCGTATACACTTCTAAATCACATAAAACTTTAAAAATATAATTAAATGACATTAAACACACGATTTTATCATCAAACATGCAAACATCTACGATTAAAAACGAGATAAGTTGGTAAAATACCCACTTATCAAACCCGCAAACTTAAAATATTTCTTTTCCTCAAGAAATTCAACAAATAAGAACATCCTTCAATAAAATCATCAATTGAGCTCAATGACATATCAAACAACATTTCAAGTCAAAAAGGTTCACATTAAACACAATCTAGTTACTTCGATTGGTACCAACAATTACTCCAAAGCATATGAATCGCCAACAACTTCTCACAAATTTCATTTCAATTCAAGTGCTCAAACACCACATTAATCAAAGTAGCAACCAAGTCATGACACTAAAGCTTCAAAATTTGCCTCATTATCACAAATAATTTTCTTTTGTTCATTCCTCCTAATTGGAGATTGGATTAAGTTACAACTTAAAATTTCATGTGGCCTCACACTTAAGAGAGAATCTCAACTTATAAATTGCAATTTAAACACACATGGGATATCAAATGGAAATAATTAACTCTCTCTCTCATGGAAAGATATTCAAACGCACAAAAGTAGTGCCAAAGGCTTGCCCTTCATGTATTTATCCACTAATGTAGACACACTTGGTTCAAAATCAAACAGGACCTAAAAGGTTGTAATGTAGGTTTGTGGCTAAGGTAGGGCACAATTTGGATAAGAGTGACTCAAAACCTCCCTAAGAACTACAATTTGCAACAATTAAAGCACACTTCCTTCAAAAACTTTTTTCATCCTTTCTTCACTTTTCGTTCCACACCTAATCTTCTCTTTATTCACAAGTCCTTATTTTCCTTCCTTTTTCTTCTTTCTTACTTTTTTCTTTCAAGGAAGGTTCCACTTTTTTTTATTATTACCTTTCACCTTTTAAGCACCTTCCACATCACAACTTTTCCAACTTTCACCCCCGAACTTAGGCTTTTAACCTATGTTTACACTTTTAAAGTACATAGGGAGGTAGGGTGCCAAAAGATAGATCAATAAGGAATGAAGGGTTAAAGATAGTAACATGGTTACCAAAGAAAAAGTTTAAAGGCTCAAAAGGGGTTGACCAGGGAAAAATATGCAAGGGTAGGAAATTTAAGGTACAATAACGGTCCAAGTAAGGCCTAACATCATTTTTCAAACCAAGTTAGTCTAGGATTTCTCCTTGAAGTACATTTCAGGCATGTTTTAAACTACAAATAACGCAAGAGAGCTCACAACAAATCTCACCACACATGGCACATGCAAACTCGAGTGACATATAAATCCAAAATCCAATTAAAACCAATGAACCCAAAGAAAATCATATATAACCTAAAAGACTATTTAACGAATCAAAGAACCAAAATAGAACCTTAAAGTCACAACAAGCATTATCACTTCAATCATTTTTCATTTTAAAAATAAAAACTTCATATTCCAAGGTTTAAATCATGTTGGTACAAACAAGCCACACGTTGGTTTATGGATAAAAGATCACATTCAGTAACCAATTTATTCACTAATAACTACTATACTAACTAAAAAAATATTTACCCAAAGAAAAAAAAGTTAAACAAGACTAATCCCTTAAGAAAGTTGTCACATCATCCATCATAGGGAAAAGTCACCCGGTTCGACACAAATTATTTCCTTGGAAAAGAACCGCGACATAAAGAAAAACCAGGATTTTAATTAATACAACAATAAGTAAATAAAGTAGCAAAATAAGAAAATAATTACAATATAAACAATTACTGCTAACATGCTAGAATTAAACTTCAAATTATCACTAATAACCTACAATGTCAACCAATCTACACAAGTTGTCACAAAAGGATAATCATGCTCCAACTACATCATCACTTGTAAATGAGTCACCACCAACCTAAAATGTTGCACCGTCCTCAATGCAACTAAACAAAACAAGATAAAATGAAGGAGGTTCTCCCTGAAACTGCATAACTCGGAGCTGGAGCTGGAGGGAAATTTGAGCTCCTCCTCCTCATCATAAAACATCAGTCATTTGTACTACAAAAGGACCTCAACTTATCCATCATCTTGTTCAGGAATTTGCTCTTTTTCTTTTCATGCTCCTTGAACTTTCTCTACCGCTTCCCAATCTTCCCTTGCTGGTTGCTCATATTTTTCAACCTGTTGTTCATGGACTCCATCTTTCCCGTTATTGCTTTTTTCTCTTTGAACACGTCATCCAGTGATAGTGGGGCAGCAGTGCCAGTAGATGTGCTAGCCCCGGTGGGCCACTAGGAAGGCCATCTATAAGCTTCCTATTGTGTGCATCTACTCCATGTATATGCCTAGATAAGTGACAGATAGTGTGAGGGCCGGACTGGAGTGGTCCAATGGGGTCAAATGACCCTAGTGCAGGTGTAAAGGATCTGGCAGGATCAATGGTGTTCTCAAAGAACTGCTCAAATGAAGAGGATGCAACATCAATCCTCCTCTTTTTCTTCTTGTCGCTGGGTCCCCTTTTCAGCAAAGGGTGGTTCCTCGGCTTTCCCGGACCTTTATCAACATCACTTGTGCTTTTTAACACCCCATCATCATATCATAGCCGAGTGATCAAGGAAGGGAAGAATAGGCTCTTGGACCTTTTATGGATGGCTTCCTCGATTTCTCTAACAATGTGCTCCCCCACATTCACGGGTAGTTCATCCATGATAGCAGCAATGATCAGTGCCCTCTCTGGTATCACATCAACGTCATTTGTAGAAGGCAAGACTCTTGCACATATAATAGAGAGCCACGTCTTTTCCTCAGCAGTGAATTCATGTGGATCAACTCCCTTGTGCGCTGTCAACCACTTCAGGATCACCCCATCATCCAATTTGTCCACCAACCATTGGTTTCCCCTGCTTTTGCTCTGTCTCTGTAAATCTCATTATCATCATTGGGAAGGCCATAAATTTCATTGACCACCTTAGGGTGTAAATGGACTTACACACCCCGCATAGTAGTAACTAAGGTTCCACGGAAGTCAGTCCTCAAGGCGTTTGCATAAAATTCCAACACTATTGTGTGGTTGGCATCATTTGGTTGATCGACAAAACAAATCCACCTGCTTTCGACCAATCTTTTGTAGATTCCCGACATTTTAGTTTCAAACTTTTCCATGTTAATGCCTCTTTCCATGATGATGGATTTTGACAAGATTTCATCATATTTCCGTTCACATTCCGCAGATAAAAACCGGTCATGATCAAAGGGTTCCTCTTGTTCATCTTCGGGGACATGTTCTTGCTCAATTTCATTTTGTTCCACAACAATTTTATGCCTAAAATACCTACAAAATAGACCAATAATGTTAAAAGATCATATAGACACTTAAAATGATGTATTATGATGTATTTAGGCCAAAGAAATGGGTCAAAAAGGTTCCGGGCAAAGCTGTGCAAAGCTACTATTTTTTGCTATTTTAGTGACTGCGAGTGATTGCTCTTCGTGTTCGCATAAGGGCTGCCGCATTCACGAAGAGCAAAATTGTTTTGCACAGATTTAGAACTTCGCGTTCGTGAGCAGGCCATCGCGTTCCCAAAGGTCAAAAAGTTTTTTCCCAGAATTAGACCTTCGCATTCGCGATCAGACCATCGCATTCGCGAAGGTCATCTTCATCGCCCAGACCTATTTTTCTTTTAGGAATTTTGTCCAACATTTAGTGTGCCTTCTATTCCTTCTCATTTTTCAGTCAACTTTAGCGCATATCTTGACCAAAATTGTACACTAACAATCATACACTCACACTCAACCAACCTCACCCAGCAAGCACAACAAATTTCACATACAAATTTGACATTTAAGACTTCAATTTTTTGAACCCTAAGTACCAAAAAACCATGATTGCTCTTGTATTGGTTCACACCAAGAAAGGGAAGAAAGATTTAAGAGACAAGAAAAGAAATTACATACCTTAAGAATGGCGAGCGGGAATTGTAATGGGACTTGAAGATTATGGAGAATTTGATTTTTTGGGGTTAAAGAGTAGGGAGAGCTGTTCTTGAGCCAAGTGGAATTAAGTGGCCGATTTCCAGTTTTTCCAGTGTTTTAACAATTTTAAAACTTACCTGACTTCACGCGTTCGCGAGGACCGTTTCACCTACGCAAAGAGTAAAAGTTGATCGAACAGTCGCGAACGCGACCTCATCATCGCAAATGCGAAGACATGAAATTTCATATACCTACACATATGCGAGGGTCTACTGCGAACGCGAAGCAGTGCTTCTGTAATTTCCTACAACTACTAGTTTTTGGCTGCCCATTCACCCCGACCTACTCAAATCAACTCCAAAAATTATGAATATTGGAAGATCAATAAAAAACAATATACTAAGATATTCTAAAATAATTTCAAAAAAGATTAAAAATTTAAAAACGATGGGTTTCCTCCCACCAAGCGTCGCATTTAACATCGTTGCACGATGCGGATCGACTTTATCACTTTTCTTGCCACTTCGACGATTTGAATTGGGTACCTAGCTTGGAATCAAGTTTGTGACCACGAGCGGGGGGGGGGGGGGGGGGGGGGGGGGGGGGGGGGGGGAGTGGTAGTAAGTATATGAACAAGCCACACATTAATTTATTCATTTTGCATTTCTTAGCTTTTCTGTGAGGAATGTCATTTTGCCTTCTTGAATATGACAAATTGCAAAATGTACTACTCTTGCTTTTCTTCTTTGCACTTCCATATGGATTCTCACGGCTCAATTCCCATGTCACCAAGAAATTCCAAAGTGCGGATATTCTCATCATTTTGAGTCAAGACTTGTTTCAAGTCCTCAAGTTCCATATTTTGCTTCTCCTCATTTTCAAGAATGGTCTGCAACATGAGCATCATCCTCTTATTTTGAGCATTTGAGAGTTTTTCTTGGATTTGATCTAGTGCCAAGGAAGGATTTTTGGCTTCCACATCTAAAGAAGGTTCTTGGCTATCATTCACTTCCGGGGCTTTTTGGACCTCTAAAGCTTCAAGCATCTCTCCCATTTGTAAGTGCAACCTTTCAAGCGCCAAATCATTTTGGAGGCTATTTTCTAAAAGCTAATCCAAGGCATTTTGCTCTTTGTTTCCTCCTTCAAGTAGGGCATTCTAACATGAGCTTGAACTCTCCATTTTGACCATGCTTAATTTATTCCACTTCCATGTCCCTATAATTTTCTTCACAAAAAGAAGAATCATTATAGCGGGGGTTTTGGGTAGGGAAGGACAAATAAGCACAATAATCCCAATAACTATTTTGACAACCACACTTATGAAAAATACTCCACACTTTAAATATGAATATTTCCATAAAAAAGATTCAAGTGTGGAAAAAGTACTACACACTTAAATATTCAATACAAAGCAAGAAAATGAAGAAATGAACATAAATGGATAAAACATTCTCAACCAAAAGCTTCAAATCTTCAAGACCCAAGTGTATGTGAAAGAACCCTAGCCTCCAAAACATGTCTTCTCTAGTCTAGGAACTGAAAAATAAGCCAAAGATGTAGAAAAGATCTACTAGGTCGTGTATTAAATGGTTTGGGGGTCAAAAACAAGAAATTCCAGAACTACCCAGTTTTTCTGCCCAATTGTTCTTCGCGTTCGCGATTACACTTTCGTGTTCGCGAAGACTTGTTTCCTCCAACTTCGCGTTCGCGATTATACCTTCGCGTTCATGAAGGCTTGTTTACTTCAGCATCGCGTTCGCGATTATACCTTTGCGTTCACGAAGGTTTGCTTTCTCCAGCATCGCGTTCGCGTGTATCTCTTCGCGTTCGCAAAGGCTTGTGTCCTTATGTTCCGCGTTCGCGTCTAACCCTTCTTGTTCGCAAAGGGTAATTCACTTGGCAGTATTTTGCTTTCCATTTTAGCTCCTTTTGAGAATTTTAAGGAAGTCAGAGAAAAGGAATTTTCGTCCAATTTGGCATGTTGGGATAAAATACGGGCCGAGCGTTAATACCCGATATTTATGAACTAGTACCATTCAAGATACCATATGACCACGATAGTATAATTTATAAAGTATATTAAAAACAATATAAGAATTTTAAGGAATTTGTGGCAATTTTTAAATTATGCCGGTAATTGATTAATTACCGGGTAACAGGACATTACCCAGTTAACTAATAAGTGGATAAAAATTAACATCCCACCCCCACCCCATGTGGCAAGAAGCCACGAAATTGGAAGTGACTAAGTAGTCACTTTTGGCCAGATGGCTAATTATTAAATGACTAAGATTTGAGTCTTAGCAAATAAGACTAGTGAACATTATTTTGAAGACTTGTGAATTAGAAAACACTTCATTCAAGATCAAACATCTCTTGCATTCTGTCCTTGGTTTTTAAAAGCAAAAATGTGTGAGAGCAGAAACATTTCGTTCAATTTCAAGCATTCAACAATTCAATCCTTAGCCATCATTTCGTTAAAAAAAAAACGTTAGAAGCAGAATAAATTCGTCCGAAATTTCAAGTTCGTCCAAGTGTGAATTTCGTCCATATTTCGCAGAAGCAGATTCGTTCAAATAATTCCAGGAACAGGTATGTTAAGGCTATCCCTTCTTTCTTTTGGCATGGTCCAAATTATACAGATGAAACGAGCAAACTCATGGTTTCTATAAATTACTCTATTCATAGAAATACTAAGGGTGTCTATATTCTTGATTTCTCCATGTGAATTATTATTATCTTCTGTTCATGGGTCTCGAAAATACGTATGTTGGTAAAGTTTTTTTTCATGATATTAATCAGAGGCATAATGTCCTTATGACGTACCGAGAGATTTTATTGATGTATTTCATGCATTTATATATGCACATTGACCCATGACCATATGGCATTATATATGCGTATATATATATAAATATATGTATATGGGATATGGGAAAAGGTTATGGCGTTATATACAAACCACCACCTGATCAGCTGGTATATGATGATGATGTTGCGCAGAGTGGCTGAAATATGGTTCAAACGATGTTATATACGCGTATATAAGTATGTATATTCAAACGACATTGTATACACGTATATATGTATGTATATATATATATATATATATATATATATATGGGATATGGGAAAGGTTATGGCGTTATATACGCACCACCACCTGATCAGCTGGTATACAATGATGATTTTGCCCATAGTGGCCAATATGATATGATGGGATGCCCTTAGAGGCTGATGATGTTATGAAATATATACCTATGCACGACATGACATTCATACGCATATGCATGATGCTAAATGTGATTTATGATTTACAAAGTTATTCAGACTTACAGGTTGAGTCATGTACTCTATATTTCTTCCATGTCTCTTATGTACATTATGTGCATAACATACTCGGTACGTTATTCGTACTGACGTCCCTTTTTCTTGGGGACGCTACGTTTCATGCTCGCAGGTCCCGATAGACAGGTTGAGAGCCCTCCAAGTAGGTTATCAACTCAGCGGAAGATGTTGGTGCGCTCCATTTGCTTCGTAGTCGCTTGTTTGGTTAGTATGATTTAGACGGGTATTGTTTGGTATGGCAGGACTCTATCCCGACCTTTATGACATTTATGTACTCTTAGAGGCTTGTAGACATATGTCGTATACGTGAAAGATTGTACGGCCTTGTTGGCCTATGTTTTGAGTTTGTAAATGATTATGTTGGCCTATTAGCCCATATGCCACGTGTATATCATAATGTAATAAGAAAGATACGTTATGTTGGTACTGGTCGAGTAAGGTATCAGGTGCCCGTCGCGGCCCATTTGTTTGGGTTGTGACAAAGATAGAAGTGAAGTCAAAGCAAGGAGTCAAGAGCACGAACCAACCTTCCCCCCCAAAACTCACGATTTTTCTTTGAATGCAGGCACGATAAACACTACAGTAATATTCGCGAATACATACGCGCAACAAATCACTCCCTTCATGATGAAATGTTACCCAACGCAAACACATCCAGCTAAGAGATACTTCACTCTCTCGCAGCCACTCGTCGCTTTTCTTTCATAAGGCTATACATTGTCGTTCCATGCATGAGACCAAGCATTGTCTCCTTTTCTAGCATAAGGCTAAGCATTGCCTTCCTCTACATAAGACTAAGCATTGTCTCCTTTTCTTGCATGAGGCTAAGCATTTACTCCGTAATCACATAAGGCTAAGCATTGCCTTCCTCTGCATGACACTAAGCATTGTCCCTTTTATTGCATGAGGCTAAGCATTGCCTCCGTAATTGCATAAGGCTAAACATTGACTTCTTCTGCATGAGACTAAGCATTGTCTCTTTTTATTGCATGAGGCTAAGCATTGACTCCGTAATTTCATGAGAGTAAGCATTGCCTTTGTTTCCTGCATGGGTCTAAGGATAAGCATTGTCTTTGTAATTGCATAAGGCTAAGTACTGCCTTTTCTTACATGAGACTAAGCATTGTCTCTGTAATTGCATAAGGCTAAGAACTGCCTTTATGTAACGACCCGACCGGTCGTTTTACGTTATCGGACCCTGTTCCCCTAAATGAAACTTCCCATAGCGGCTTTTTATGATTTATGACTTGCAGGGACTGGGAGTATCTTACATATATACATGTTGCTTCACTGTCCTTACATGCCTACTGTTTTTATTACATTCTGTTAAATTATATTGTTGGACCTTAGTGAGTGTCATGTCGACCTCTCGTCACTACCTCTTCGAGGTTAGGCGGGATACTCACTGGGTACATATATATTTATGTACTCATGCTGTACTTCTGTACTTAATTGTACATGTTCTGGGGCTGGTGTTTTTGGTTATCCGACCGGAGCTTGACATATATATTCTGGACCTGACTCCACGGTGAGCTGCCTCCCTTGGCGATTCTCAGCTGTGCTATGGAGTTATCTTTTGTTTATTTCTTTCTACATCCTTTAAGACAGCAGTACAACTTGTATCATCTTTTGTATATTCTACTAGTTCACCTATTAACATGTGACACTAGTTCCTGGCACGCACTTAGTAGATTATTATTTTGGTACTGTATATATATTGGATCATGATCATTTTGTCTGTATGTATCTAAATTGGTAAATGTTTCCGCTTTTATTTAAATGAGATAAGTTTAAAACTTTGGGAAATATGTGGGATTGGTATGTTAACAAGAAATATCTCACTAGTAAACAACTGTTGACTTGCCTGACTCCGGTGTTGGGCGCCATCACGACCCGTGTGGGATTTTGGGTCGTGAAAACATGGTATCAGAGCACTAGGTTCACGTAAGTCTCACGAGTCACGGGCGAACCCAGTAGAGTCTTGCGAACCGGTACGGAGACGTCTGTACTTATCTTGAGGAGGCTACAGGGTGTTAGGAAACCTCTATTTGTTCTTATTCTATCATGCTGCCTATGATTTACTAAACTCATTCTTCTATTCTCTCGCAGATGGTGAAGACGCGTGCATCTAATGTTCCAGACCCGGGAAGGGCCGCTACCCACGTCGTCTGAGGTCGGGGGAGGGAACCGGCCAGTAGTAGGGGACGAGGGCATCTCAGAGCTATACCGGTCCCGCCACCAGAGGACCTTTAGAGGAGCAGGATGTGGTGCCTCCAGCAGATCCTGCACCCGTAGACTTTATGACGGCGCCAGGCTTCCAGGCAGTCATGGGTCGTATGATGAGATTTATGTACACCATGTCCCAGGCTGGTTTATTTCCAGCAGATCCTGCCACTTCACAAGCGGGAGGGGGAGCCCAGACCCCTACTACCCAGGCCGCAGGACCGACAACAGCATTACATCAAACCCCGGGTACACTGGCCGTGGGTGGTACCAGCCTATAGCGGCATCACCGGAGACCAGACCAGCTGTGGATAGCAACCAGCATAAGATGTTAGACAGATGGACTCGCTTGCGCTCTCCAGTCTTCGGGGGTGAGCAAGGTGAGGATGCCCAGGACTTCATTGATAGGTGCAGGGATAGACTGCACAACATGGGGATCCTAGCATCCCATGGGGTGGACTTCACTGCATTCCTGTTAGAGGGCAGAGCTCACAGGTGGTGGCAGCCTTATATTCTCCGCAGGCGAACCGATTCTCCTACTATCACTTGGGAGCAGTTCACACAGATGTTCTTGGACATATTTATTCCACCCTCTGAGAGAGAAGAGCTGTGGGGTCAGTTCGAGCGGTTAGAGCAGGGGCAGATGTCCGTGACAGATTATGAGGCCAGATTTTCAGAGCTGTCACGCCATACTCTTGTGATATTGCCCACCGATGCTGAGAGGTTTTGGAGGTTTGTAGTAGGGTTATATCCAGGAATTAGATCCACCATGGCTCGAGAGGTGGAGATGGATACCCCTTATCAGCTCGTAATGGAGATTGCTCGTAGGATCGAGGGTTATCGATCGAGGAGCAGGGAGCAGGGTCAGTAGGACAAGAGAGCTAGGTTCTCAGGGGATTTCAGAGGCGCCCCAGCTAGGGGCAGGAGTCAGCATAGCAGTGGTCATCCCAGCAGGCCTTTATATTCAGCACCTCCACCACCTCCCCGAGGTGTTCCAGCGAGGCCTCATTTCAGCGCCATGCCAGAGCGTTCCTACCATCCTCCAGCCATTCAGAGTTCACATAGAGGTTATTCCAGTCATCTGAGATCCTCCGATCCTTATTTAAGTGCTATGCCTGAGGGCTCTCACCGCCCTCCGGCCCTTCAAGGATCTTCCTCGGGGCAGCAGACTATGCCACTTGGGAGTTGTTATGGGTGTGGAGAGCCAGCTCATATGAGGAGTCAATGTCCCCAGTATCGGGGCAAGGCCGTACAACAGAGCTATCAGTCGATGGGTCCGGAACCAGCAATCTAGGCACCTAGAGGTGGAGGACAGATCGGTAGGGATCGTCCTATAGGTGGAGGCCAGTCAGGGGGAGGTCAGGCAGCTCCTGTTCACTCCGGTGGGGCTCAGTCTTCAGGTGCTCCAGCCAGGTTTTATGCTATTCCGGCTAGAGCAGATGCAGTGGCCTCAGATGCTGTGATCATATGTATTATCTCAGTATGCGGTTGAGAGGCTTACTTATTGTTTGATCCAGGATCCACTTATTCATATGTTTCAGCCCTACTTGCTCCTTTTCTGGATGTTCTCATGAGTCCTTGGGGTCTCCTATATATGTGTCCACTCCTCTGGGCGACTCTGTGGTGGTAAACCGGGTGTATCGGTCTTGTGTGATCAACTTTTGTGGGTTCGAGACCAGAGCTGACCTTTTATTGCTCGACATGGTTGATTTTGAGGTTATTATAGGCATGTATTGGCTATCTTCTTATCATGCCGTGCTTGATTGCCATGCCAAGACAGTTACTTTATTTATGCCCGAGTCACCTAGGCTGGAGTGGAGGGGTTCTTCCGTTAGCGCAGCCAGCCGGGTTATTTCATTCTTGAAGGCTCGACATATAGTCGAGAAGGGTTGTCTAGCCTATTTTGCTTATGTGCGGGAAACCACCGCCAAATATCCGATGATTGATTCCATGCCAGTTGTTTGAGTGTTTGTTGATGTATTTCCTTCGGATCTTCCGGGCATGCCTCCGGACCGTGATATTGATTTCTGCATTGATTTAGCTGCAGACTCCCAGCCTATATCCATTCCTCCGTACCGTATGGCTCCGAAAGAGTTGAAGGAGTTGAAGGAGCATCTTGAGGATTTGTTGGCTAAGGGGTTCATCAGACCGAGTGTACCACCGTGGGGTTCTCTAGTTTTTTTTGTGAATAAAAACATGGGTCTATGCGGATGTGTATTGATTACCGCCAGTTGAACAACGTTAACATTAAGAACAAGTATCCCTTGCCGCGCCGCGATGATTTTTTTGACGAGTTGCAGGTTGCTCGCGTGTTTTCTAAGATTGATTTGCAATCAGGGTATCATCAGTTGAGGATTCGGGCTTCAGATGTTCCGAAGACTACTTTTCGTACGAGATATGGCCATTATGAGTTCCTAGTGATGTTCTTTGGCTTGACTAATGCCCCAGCAACATTCATGGACTTGATGAATAGGGTGTTCAGGCCGTATATTGATTCTTTCGTCATTGTCTTCATTGATGACATTTTGATTTACTCCTGTAGCCTGGGGGAGCACGAGCAGCATTTGAGATTCGTGCTCCAGACCTTGCGTGAACAGAAGCTATATGCTAAGTTCTCCAAGTGTGAGTTTTGGTTGGACTCCATGGTATTTTCGGGGCATGTGGTATCCAGAGAGGGTATCAAGGTTGATCCTCTGAAGATCAAGGCAGTTCAAAGTTGGTCGCGTCCTACTTCAGCCACAGAGATCAGGAGCTTTTTGGGCTTAGCAGGCTGTTATCACCGATTTGTGGAGGGTTTCTCTTCTATTGCAGCTCCATTGACTAGATTGACTCAGAAGAATGCCCCTCTTCGATGGTCTGACGAGTGTGAGTCGAGCTTTCAGAAGCTCAAGACAGCATTGACCTCAGCGTCAGTTCTAGTATTACCTTCCGGTTCTGGGATGTACACAGTATATTGCGACGCTTCACGCGTTGGCTTGGGGTGTGTATTGATGCATGAAGGGAGATTTATTGCTTATGCTTCACACCAACTAAAGGTTCATGAGACGAATTACCATGTGCACGATTTGGAGTTGGCGGCAATTGTTCATGCTCTTAAGATTTGGAGGCACTTTTTGTATGGAGTGTCCTGTGAGGTTTATACGGACCACCGTAGCTTGCATCACTTGTTCAAGCAGAAGGATCTTAATTTGAGCCAGCGCATATGGCTTGAGTTGTTGAAGGATTATGATATCACCATTCTTTATCACCCGGGCAAGGCAAATGTGGTGGAAGATGCTTTGAGCAGGAAGGCTGAAAGTATGGGTAGCTTGGCTTATATTGCAGCAGAGGAGAGACCTCTAGCCTTGGACATTCAGTCCTTGGCCAATCGCCTAGTGAGATTGGACCCTTCAGAGCCTCGCCGAGTTTTAGCACATGTGGTTACTCAAGTCTTCGTTATTGGGAAAGATTAAGGCCTGGCAGTTATGTGATCCGTGCTTAGCAGAGCTTCAGGAGACAGTGGTTCAGGGTAGGGCCAAGGAGGTTACTATCGGCGAGGATGGTTTTCTGAGACTTCAGGGCCGCTTATGTGTTCCTAATGTTGATGGCCTGAGGGAGAGGATTCTAGAGGAGGCACACAGTTCTCGATATTTTGTTCACCCTGGTGCTACGAAAATGTATCGTGATTTGCAGCAACATTACTGGTGGAGGCGAATGAAGAAGGACATTGTGGAGTATGTGACTAGGTTCCTTAATTTCCAGCAGGTTAAGTATGAGCACCAGAGGCCAGGAGGCCTACTTCAGCAGATGCCCATTCCTGAGTGGAAATGGGAGCGCATTACATTCTAGTGGATACTACTTATACTTCTGAGAGGTTAGCCCAGATCTACATTCGGGAGATAGTCCGGTTGCATGGTGTGCCGGTGTCCATTATATCAGATCGAGGTCCTCAGTTCACCTCGCACTTCTGGAGAGCGTTGCATACTAATATAGGCACCCAGATAGACCTCAGTACAACATTTCACCCTCAGATTGATGGTCTGTCAGAGCGTACAATTCAAATATTGGAGGACATGTTCAGGGCATGTGTGATTGACTTCGGAGGTTTAGTGGGACCAGTTCTTGCCTTTGGCCGAGTTTACTTACAATAATAGTTATCAGTCTAGCATTGAGATGGCACCATTTGAGGCTTTGTATGGTCGGCGATGGCATTCTCCTATCGGGTGGTTTGAGCCTAGCGAGGCTAAGTTATATGGCACCGACCTGGTGAGGGATGCCTTGGAGAAAATGAAGTTGATTCATGAGATTTTCCGTACAGCACATTCCAGACAGAAGAGTTACGCGGATCAGAGGGCGCGTGATGTATCATTTATGGAGAGAGATAGGGTCCTGTTGAAAATCTCGCCTATGAAAGGTATTATGAGGTTTGGGAAGAAGGGCAAGCTGAGCCCGGTGTTTATAGGTCTATTCGAGGTGTTGAGGTGAGTTGGGGAGGTTGCTTATCGGCTTGCCTTGCCTCCCAGTTTATCAGGAGTTCACCCAGTTTTTCATGTATCCATGCTCCGGAGGTACCACGCCGACTTCTCTCACGTGGTTGATTTCAACACTATTCAGTTGGATGAGAGGTTGGGCTTCGAGGATGAGCCAGTTGCTATTATTGATAGGCAGGACCGCCAGTTGAGGTCCAAGAGAGTTTCTGCCGTGAAACTCCAGTGGAAGGGCCATCTAGTTGAGGAGGTGACCTGGGAGTCCGAGGAGGACATGCGGAGCAGATATCCACAGTTATTCAGCACTTCAGGTATGATTCTAGACCTGTTCGAGGACAAATGTTTTTTAAGAGGTGGAGACTGTAACGACCCGACCAGTCGTTTTGCGTTATCGGACCCCGCTCCCCTAAATAAAACTTCCCATAGCGGCTTTTTATGATTTATGACTTGCGGGGACTGGTGGTCCAGGATTCGGAGGCCAAGTTTGACTTCGGTCAATATTTTGGGTAAACGACCTCGAAATTGAGTTTCGTCAGTTCCGGTAGCTTCGTGTGATGATTTTGGACCTGGGCGTATGTTCGGAATGGGTTTCTGATGACCCGGGGGCATTTCGGCGCCTAATATTGAAATAAGAAGTTCCTTAAGTTCCTATTTTTTTTTGGGACGTGTTTTTGTGTTATCGAGGTCCGAACAGAATTCCGAGACCAGGAATAGTTCTGTTATGTTAATTATGAATTGCCTACAAAATTTGGTGTCATTCCGAGATGTATAGGTCGGTTCAGCGCGTTGTTAGCGAAGTCTAGAAAACTTAAAGTTCCTAAGTTTGGTTCTTGGGGTTTGGAGGTGTGATTTTGAGTTTTAGCGTTGTTTTGGGTGTTCCGAAGGCCTGAGCGAGTCCGTATTATGATTTGGGACTCACTAGTATATTTGGACTAGGGCTCGGGTGGGCCCAGCTACCTCCCGGGCACCTAACGGAGCTAAAACCAACTAAAATAGCTGCTGGTGCACTTGTTCTTGTGTGACCGCAGGTGCGGTTGCCCAGTCGCAGGTGCGGGACCACTCCTGCAGTCCCCAGCATCGTAGGTGCGACCCCTAGTGGTCTGGCCAATTCTTGCAGGTGCGGACAAAGTTCCGTAGGAGCAGAGCCACAGGTTCGGTCTCCACTCCGCAGGTGCGGGCCTTTGCTCGCAGATGCGAGACCGCAGGTGCGGTCCTCGAGCCGCAGGTGCGAATACACTGTCCAGACAGTGTGTTTTATACACGGGTCTTAACACATTTTCTCATCTTCTTCTTCTTCCTTGGGGCGATTTCCAGCATTGTTGAGGGGCTATCGACCTGGTCATTTAAGGTAAGTAAAATCTACTCTAATCTTAGCTTCATGCATGGATTTCTAGCTTAATTAACTACCTAAATTAGTGTAAAATCAAGAATTGGGTAGTAACCTAGAGCTTGTGATAATTAGAGAATTTTTCCGTAAATTTGCTATGAAATCAAGTAAGAATCGTATATTAATGATCCTTAGGCTTTGGGTGAGTGCTCCCTTCGAGAATTATTGGAATCCGAGCGTGCGGGTCCGGGGTTGGATTTTGGGAATTTCTCAAGAATGTTGAATTATTGAAAAATTAGGATAATTTCCCTACTTTGAGCATGCATTGATGTCATTATACCGTATTTGGCTAGTTGCGAGTCCTCGGGTGTAGAGTTCGGAGATTCGGGCGCATCCTTGGTCCGAGGGGTAGATTCGACACGAGGTGAGTCTCCTTTCTAACCTTGTAAGGGAGAATTGTCCCCCTAGGTGATTTAAATGCTATATGTGATAACTTGTGGGGGGCTAAGTACGTGCAAAGTGACGAGAGTCCGTACGTAGCGACTATTACTATTATGTCCGGGTAGTTAGACCCACATCATGCCTTGTGTTTTACTTGATATGAACTATATGCGTGCTGAATTAACATTTCATGTTGCTTACGTTCCCGAAGTTATGAAATTTGAGAAAAACTTGTAAGAAATTGTTCATGGAAAGGTATTCTCTTTTAAAAAGGAATAATGTATGTGCATGTGATCGCTTCGCATTTTGTATTCCGCGAGCGGAGTGTGATTTCCCCCACTCTTATGAGAGACGCACTTTTGGGACGGGCCGATTGATCCTCGGCAGTGGGTAGAGAGATTGAGAGATGCACTTTTGGGACGGGCCGATCGATCCTCGACAGTGCATGGAGAGATTGAGAGACACACTTTTGGTACGGGCTGTTCGATCCTCAGCAGTGCGTAGAGAGGTTGAGAGATGCACTTTTGGGACAGGCCGATCGATCCTCGTCAGTGCATAGAGAGGTTGAGAGGTGAACTTTTGGTACAGGTCGTTCGATCCTTGGCAGTGCACGGGTGTGACTATCTTATGACTCGGGCCGGTCGTCCTTACCCTGCATGCGTATGATTTATTTGTTATTAAATTTCATGAAATTGATCTGGCAGAGATTTGGGAAAAGGTGAAGTGGTAATTGTTTTATTTATCCTCAGTATTCTTCCTGGATTTCAGTATCTTACATATATACTTGTTGCTTCACTGTCCTTACATGCCTACTATTTTTATTACATTCTGCTAAATTATACTGTTGGACCTTAGTGAGTGTCATGTCGACCTCTTGTCACTACCTCTTCGAGGTTAGGCGGGATACTCACTAGGTATATATATATTTATGTATTCATGTTGCGCTTCTGTACTTAATTGTACAGGTTCTGGGGCTGGTGTTTCTGGTTATCCGACCGGAGCTTGACATATATATTCTGGACCTGACTCCACGGTGAGCTGCCTCCCTTGGCGATTCTCAGTTGTGCTATGGAGTTATCTTTTGTTTATTTCTGTCTACATCCTTTTAGACAGCAGTACAGCTTGTATCATCTTTTGTATATTCTACTAGTTCGCCTATTGACTTGTGACACTAGTTCCTGGCATGCACTTAGTAGATTCTTATTTTGGGACTGTATATATATTGGATCACGATCATTTTGGTTGTATGTATCTAAATTGGTAAATGTTTCCGCTTTTATTTAAATGAGCTAAGTTTAAAACATTGGAAAATATGTGGGATTGGTATGTTAATAAGAAAAATCTCACTAGTAAACAACTGTTGGCTTGCCTGACTCCGGTGTTGGGCGCCATCACGACCCGTGTGGGATTTTGGGTCGTGACACTTTCCTTACATGAGACTAAGCATTGTCTCTGTTTCTTGCATGAGGCTAGTCTCTGTAATAGCATAAGGCTAAGAACTGCCTTTCCTTACATGAGACTAAGCATTGTATCTGTTTCATGTATGAGGCTAAGCATTTCCGTTTCTTTGCATAAGACTAAAACACTATCTACATTACACTACATAAGGCCAAGCACTATCCCCTTTATTCACATAGGTCTAAGCACTGCCTTCATCTCATACAAGACTGAGCCTGGATTTGTCTCGTCCTCGCATATGACCAAGCAACATATCTTTGCATTTCATAGGCTGAAATATTGCCATTTTTTTCCGAAGGCGTCATAGTCCGAAGGCACCATCCTCATAGCCGGGAGACACCTTTCCATGGCATGAGGATATCTTGAAACTGCACACCATTATTCAAAGGCGTCATAGTCCAAAGGCACCATCCTCATGGCCCGAGGGAACCATTTCATGGCCTATGAATTCCTTATCATATTCTTCATGGCCTATGAATTCCTTATCATATGCTTCATGGCCCATGACATAATGGTCTAAGGACATAATCCTCAGCGTCCAAAGACAACCTTCATGGTCCAAAGGAAATCTGCATCATGTTTAAATTTTTGCAATAACCTATATATGTTCGTATGCCCCATGTTTTGAGTTTTGCAGGTAACTTAGGAGGTAATTGTTCTGAAAACAGGAGCAATCTTTGCTCCGGTTTCCATTCACAATGTTTACATCCTTTGACTACTTCAAACGTAACTGACGATCTGTAATTTCCTACCTTTTACTCTATGACCGTTCAAATATCTACCTTGTGATACACCCATAACGTTCATTTCGCATTCATGACTCCACCTAAAATTATCCGTTACCTACGACAAAGAAGCATGTCGAAACATACGACCACTTTGTAACAACTCCATCGGTTTCGTTCGCCGTTGGATCCAGAACTACATATGGCCTGATGCCCGTAATACCAGGATATGTAGGCAACACAAGAATTAGGGTTTGGCCCCACTTTTCAGATCACATCATTCCCACTCAATACAACCAAAATTGGTCATCATTTTCTTTACCCGACAACTTTTTCATCATTCCCGGGTAAAGCGGGGCAGTTGTTGAAACCCAATTTTGCCCTCACATTTGTCAAATAGTATATAGACTTTCAAAATGTCATTTTTCATCAATTATTTAATTTACAAGATTTATACAAGCATTTTCTATAATTTTAAAGCTTTATAATTAATTTTGTTGCATTTAAATTACTTCAATATTTACTAATTATTATCTTAAATTATTTGAAATAGTGTAATCATCTAAATTTCTTATTTTACACTCACATACATGTTTTAAAATTTTTTACATTGTTTCATATAATTATATCTACATTTTAGTTATTTATGTAATTTTGCAATAATAGAAAACGTTCACGCATAATTGCTCTTTATTTACATTATTTGCATCAAAATAGAATTTTATACCTTTATAATGTTAAGTTATTATTTTCACTCATTTTATTGCATAATTAATTATTTTATTATTTATTAATTATTTTTTTGTAATTTTTTCAATAAATTTCGTATATTTAATTTATAGCCCCAATATAGGGCTAATTTCGGACCAACATGTGGCCTAAACCATTATCCCAACATCCCCGACCCAAACCAAATGACCCTTTCTAAACCCGACCGCGACCCGTTCATTTAACCCGCTCCGTTTCCTAGTCGATCTTGGCCGTTGATCTTAAATTATCAACGTCCATACTAAATCCCCATTTCTCGTTATATCCCTATGACAAAACCCTAGAGACCACTTATCTCTCCACATCCGCCCTTACCTGCTCTCTTCTCCCTTAGAGACCAAACCTTAGACGACCTAAAAGATCCCCCATTACCCTTCCTCATAAGCGTTCATACGCGGATTCTACTAACTTTTTATGTTATTATCATCCATTTATGGTAACTTTGACTACCATTATACTTATGGCAAGTTCAACCCTCACATATTTGGCTTTGATTCTATGGTTCTGGGTGTGTTTGTGGTTCTATGCATTGGAGAAGAGAAAAATCTCTCTTGTATCTAGTATATCTTCGTTGATTCCGCCGTGATTGGGGCTTGGGAATGCTTCCCCCTAAATTTGATTCCGACTAGGGTTTGGGTTCCAATTCTTCTTTTACTGGTTCTATCATTTATTGTATGTGATACTTTATTTCCTTATTTTGTGTTTAATTGATTTCCTTCTATGTTTGTTTGTTCAACTTCTACCACTATATAAACCCTTCCCCAAATTCCTCTAAGGGAGACCTTAATCACTATTATTCTCTCATACTCTCATTCACTCGATACTATTCTAAATCTATTGCTCTTGGCCGACTGAAATCCAAGGCCATTGACACCCTGTTTAACGACCTCCCTTGTGCGAGCGCTGCTCGGGGATCATTTGATTCTCCTGTGAACTCTAACACACTAGGATTTGAGTCTTTTGGTTTTTCCCTTTGCTGGTGATATTCGAGTTGTTTCTAATTGTAACGACCCGATCGGTCGTTCTGAGCAATTGTATATCGCACGGTTGATTGAGGGCATGAGTAGCTCTGCATGACGTATTATGACTCATGAAATCATCGGTTTTGGTTTTTCAGGTTAATCAGAATAGATTTGGAAGAATGATTCTCAACTTGAAGCTTTAAATTTGAAAGGTTTGATCAAGTTTTTGACATTTTGGTATTTGAAAATGGATTTGGACTTCTGGTGGTTTCGTTAGCTCCGTTAGGTGATTTTGGACTTGGGAGCACGTCCGGAATGTGACTTGGAGGTCTTTGGTAGAATTAGGCTTGAATTGGCGAAAATAGAAATTTGGCGATTTTTGATCAGCAGTGGAGATTTTGATCTCGGGATCGGAATGGAATTTCGGAAGTTGGAATAGGTTCGTAGTATCATTTGTGACGTGTGTGCAAAAGTTTAGGTCATTCAGACGAGGTTTGATAGGTTTCTGCATCGTTTGCGGAATTTGGAAGTTTAGAAGTTCTTAGGCTTGAATCCGAGGGTAATTTGGTGTTTTGATGTTGTTTTGGGTGATTCGAAGGTTCGACTAAGTTCATATGATATTTTTGGATATGTTGGTATGTTTGGTTAAGGTCTCTAGGGCCTCGGAGTGATTTCGAGTAGCGATAAGAGAGTTTGAAGTTGGGAAAATGCAGCTGAAGCTGCCGTTGCTGGTCTGTCCGCACCCGTGGAAAGGGAACCACAGGTGCGAGGTGCGCAGAAGCGGCTCTGAGGCGCAGGTGCGCAATTGGACTATAAGTGCGGCTTGATCCTACATATGCGATGGCTGCAGGTGCGGTCAGTTGATCGCAAAAGCGGAGTCCGTCCGGTTAATGAATTTCCGCAGAAGCGGAGCCCTCTTCGCAGATGCGGCTCCGCATGTGCGAGTGAAGGACCTCAGGTGCGGTTTTGCTGGGCAGAAAAACCCCGCTCGAGGTTTTGTTCTCTATTTTTGATTTTGGATTTGAGGAGCTCAGGAGAGAGGATATTTTTCGAAGGATTTCAAGGAACAACGTTAGGGGTAAGTGATTTTAACCTATAATGGTATAAATTTCATGAATCTAAATGGTTTTTTCATCATCAAATTGGGAATTTAGGGCTTGAAAATTGGAGAGCTAATTTTTAGGAATTGAGTGACCAAGAGGTGTCAGATTTTGATGAATTTGGTATAGTTAGACTCGTGAGTGAACAAGCTTTCTAGTTTTGTAATTTTTGTCGGGTTTTCTAGGCATGCGTCAGGGGGCCGGGGTTGAGCCGATTTTGTGTTTTTGGCCTATTTTTGTAGTTTTTATTGTGGAATTCGTTTCTTTAGCTTACGTTGATGGTATCGTA
This sequence comes from Nicotiana knightiana, assembly GCA_005239525.1. NCBI lineage: Eukaryota > Viridiplantae > Streptophyta > Magnoliopsida > Solanales > Solanaceae > Nicotiana > Nicotiana knightiana. The sequence continues at coordinate 40,603 of ML387582.1, read as the reverse complement.
CTGGTTGTGAACAGATTCGGAGATTTTGGAGGCCGAGTCGAGGGGCGAGAGCATCCCAGAGTAGGATTTCTATGCATTTAAGGTAAGTAACTCTTCTAAACTTAGTGCTGAGGGTATGAAACCCCGAGATAGGTGCTATGTGATTTTTATTGAGGTGACGCACATGCTAGGTGACGGGCGTGTGGGCATACGCCCTGTGAAAAGGGACCCTATGGTTCCCATGGCCTAGTTTAGTGGCCCTATTTTGTCGATATATGTGTTTTTACCACGTGATAAAGTAATTGAGTTGTCAATCATGCTAGATATCATGTTTAGACTTTATGCTGATACTATTGAGACCCATAGTGGTCGTTTCTTGTTGTTATTTCACAGACTTCACTGACATCTTGCACTCAATCATGTTCATGCATCCATGTCATATCTCAGTCTCAGTTGTTAATTGTTGATGCATCATATTCTTGTTGTCGGGCTAATTTCATGACACTATGAGCCCGTGAGAGAGACTGGAGAGATTGATGACTGAGTAAGGTCTAGGGCCTGGTTGTGAGGATATTTATACCATAGTACGTGAATTGTCCGTGCGGATCCTGGTATTGATATTATAGCACGTGAGTAGTCCGTGCAGCACATGAGTTGTCCGTGCGGATCCAGATATTGATATTATGGCACGTTAGTTATCTGTGTAGCACGTGAGTTGTTACTGCTTAGCGTTTGGGCTGTAGGAGCCCCTCCGGAGTCTGAACACCCCTAATGAGCGCAGTTGACTATAAATGAGTGTGGATCGAGATACATGCAATTGCATACACACACGACATACAAGCATAGAGATGCACACATGACATACATGCATAGAGATGCATTTTTCCTCATGTTATATAGTATCACGTCATCCATGACTTATTATACACATGAGACATGTGGGCTCAGGGAGGTATTTTATACTTGTTATTTTTGTAAAGGAAATGAAACATTTTACTTATTTCTGAAAAGATTTTTGGAAAAATTTGAGTTCTCACTAAGATATTTGAAAAACATGTCTATTTTCTGGAGCTGTGAACGAGTAGAGCATGTTACTTTTGAGATACTCTTTTATTTATACTTGTATTATGTTGTTGCGAGATGTTGTAGAATACTGGTCTTTGACCTGACCCAGTGTTATCTCTTCACTGCTTTCAACCTAAGGTTATGTTTGTTACTTACTCAGTACATGGGGTCGGTTGTACTGATAATATACTTCTGCACATTTCGTGCAGATATCGGTTGATTTTGTTACTGTGCTCGATGATTGCGGGACTTGAAGATGTACCGGCGACTCTGTTGTAGCTGCCTCCGTTGTTCAGGGTAGCCTTAGATTATAAAACTTTGTTTATGTACTTTTCAAATAGATGGTCTATTTAATTTATTGTTGCTTTGTAAACTCTATTCGTAGTAGCTCATGATTTGTACTACCAGTCCTTGGGGAAATGTAATGGATTTAGATAATTTATTTCGCTTAATCGACTTTTTAACATTATTGAAACTTGATAGTTATTAGTTGGCTTATCCATCGGGTTAGGTTAGGTGCCAGTACGACTAGCGAATTTTGTGTCGTGACACTAACATTTAGCCTTTTCTTCTATTATGTATGTTGAATCTGAAAACTGGTGAATGTATTGACGTTTGCATTTCTATCCTCTTTTGTTGGTTTCAGTGCTCCATATACCCAGGATATTTGGATCAATCTGACTCCATTATTGTTGTAATCATTGGAAATTCTACTTGCATTATAGCTATTCTACAATTCTGAATCTCCTACTTTCACAACTTGCCTAATTCTTTAAACTCTTCCATGTTCAACTTGAATGGCTTTGTATCTTTAAGTTACCTTTTGTTGTTCTGAAATTCCTGGAAAATCATCTCTTATCTAGAATTTTCCTGAATGAATTTCTACTGATAATTCCTTTATGTGAACGCTATTTTTCCCTACTTACATGAACCCGTATTGTTGTAGCAATATTTTTAACAAAACCTGTTGCTTTGTTTTGGTTCTTGGTCAATCCAACATTCTTTTGTACTGTTTATGGTCCTAGTTGAATCCCAATACATTTAGATTCCATGATCATGTATAGCCGACAGGTTGTTCTGAAATATGTCTGCTCTACCTGACCTTAAGTTGACATGTTTTCCCACCATGATATCTTTGATCTTGGGAAACTTTGTATTATACTCAGCATGATTCTTATTGGCTGTTATAGATCATGCCTATTTGCTTGTTTACTATGTGTACTCTCCATTCCCTGACTATAACTCTATCAGACCTCCATGACATAGATTCTTAGATTTTTTAAAGCTAATTCTAGTTTATACTAAATTCACTCTGGAATGCTTAGCGTATTCATCTTGTATGTGCCCGGCATGCTTACTCTATTACTCTAGGTTGCATGTCTCCTAAATTCTCTTAATGTTATGTCTATCCTCCACATTCTATCACCAATTGAATGATTGAACCTATGTTGTTAGTTTTCCATGTCAAATTTACCACGTTGAAGTTAAGCCTTACGTATTCTCCTACTTCTCATGTTCTTTATTTAATCAATCCTGTCACTCTTTCTTCTGACATACCAATATGTTTTATGTGAATAAATCCTGCAAAATGTCATGCAATCTTGTCTCTATGAGGTATTACTTCAGGGTTGTTTAATTGATTTCATGTGTGGTCAATAATTTATTTGGGTCGAGTGGTCAATCTGTAACTGTTTGTCATGGTATGAGTTCATGTGTGGCCTTGGGCTATGTAAATGGCATATTCTCCTGTTTGAGAGGTGCTTGCATATGGGCGTGCTATTTGTGTGAAAGTTAGCTCGTTGAAGGCCTAGGCAGCACTAGGGTTATTTTCATTTGGGCCTGCTATTGGGCTTGAAGTTTTTCCGTGTGTAATATTTATATTTATATTCATTATCTGGGTCTGTAATAATTTGTAAACAAACAATTAGGGTGTTAATGAAATTGGGGGACAACATGTATATTCTAATGCTTGCATAAAAGGATAGAAAACATGCCTATAGGGTCTATGTGTTCTATTTGCTATTTCGTTCAGCATGACTTATATGTTGTTTAGTTTAATGTGTTATACACTAATAGAAAACATGCCTATAAGGATCACACACACACTTCACTCAACTCGAAAAAACATACTGGCTCAAATAATTGCTATTTGTTTTCATGTGTACTATTAAGCACTTCTAGACAGCATAACTATAGGATATAATAACCAGGTTTTGCTAATGTCCACCTAGATACCATGTCTATAGGGTTTCAATTAATCAATCAATCAACTGCTTCTATTTTTCTTAGTACGTTTCTCCTTTAGATATCATGACTATAGGATCTTAATCAACCAATCAATTACTTTGTCATTTTGTCGCATTGCCACACTTAGACGACATGCCTATAGGGATAAAGAACATAAAATCAATTTCAGTTGTTAACTACTAGAAATCCTGCCTATAGGACACTGTCACATGCCTAAGAAACATGCCTATAATACCAACACTAATAATTCAGATAGTTTTTACTGCCTCCTTGCACCAACAATTTTGAAATCATGCTTGTAGGATTGGTAACGCCTCAATCTACAAAATTCGTTGCCTGTACACTGCTGGAAATCCAGAATCACCAAGAAATCATGCCTATAGGACTTTAAATTCTGATTTATGAAAATCTATGTTGCCTAAACTGCGCGCGTGCATTTTTTGCTTATGTGTGGAGGCTGAATTGAGCCTTTAACTGTCTTTACGTGAAGTCTTATCTGTTTTGAATGTCTCCTAGTTCTATCATTTTGAGTAACCTAAGCTGAGTCTAGAACCACCTAATAGAGGTCCAAAGCCTCCTAGACCATAAGCATGGACGGGTAGTTCACGCATAAGGTACGACTTAGAATTGAATTTGAATGTCTTTAAGTAAACAACTTCAACATTGTAATCGGGTAGCAGGAGATGATAGTATGTGCTTCCTGAATAATATGAGCAACTCCTATCTAAAAGGAGTTGTGAAGTATTATTTATGTTGCATGGGGTGATCCTTTAGGCTAAAAAACTTAGGACCCCTCTCCTTTATATATTTTCTATTCATACTTAGTCGTTTAATATAGACCAATGTAGTTGTATCCTTATAGTCATACTAAAATTTGTACTAATTCTCATTGTGTTATAATATAATTCTTCGACCTTTATATTCTCTTTTGTTTATTTGATCATCTAGACAAATTACATAATCCACATAGTCTTAAATTCGTCCCGGACCCACAGTTGTGGACCTCGAAGAGTGCCTAACACCTTCTCTTTGAGGTAATTTGAACCCTTACCCAATCTTTGGTGACATTGACTAGTCAAACATAGTTATTAGCATAATAGGTTCCCTAACGCACCTCAAAATCGTTAGGTGGGGACTCTTCTCTTTTAACACCCTACCCTTCATTTAAAAGAGTTGTCACATGTCAAAGCCCGATTTCACAAGAAAACAAGGCGCGACAAACATGTAATAATAGATAAAACTAAAGAGACCACAATCCTAACACCAATATGTAGTTCACTAATGAGAACCACCAATACGAAGAAGAATGACCAGAGAAAACAATTACATGTACAATTAAAGGAAATTATTGATGCGAGGCTAAAATGCATAGTTTAATATGTAATATACCGTACATTTGAGGTGCATTAATGATAAAAATACACTTGTTATGTTATTAATAGAGTTTATTTTATGTGTAGGTGAATTGGAGATGGAAACGGAGCTAAAGGGATGCAAATACGTCGAAAAATATGCGAAAGGAGACACCCGGGCTACAGAGCCCTACAACCTGACCCTACCTGGCGTTAGCCAGGCCTTAGGGCTGAAACGCCAGCCCTACCCTGGCGTTAGGGCTGAAACGCCATCCCTAGCCTGGCGTTAGCCAGGCCTTTGGATCCAAACGCCCGGGGTCCCCAAGTTCGGCCAAATCCGAGTTTTGACGAGTTTAAGTGTTTCTCGGTTGAAATAGAAGTCTCCTACATGGTTAGGGTTCGCCCTAAACATATAAATAGACACCAAANTATTTCAATTATGCAATTTATTTTAGTTTTTATTCTCAATAACATGAGTAGCTAAATTCTTTAGTCTAGGGTTTTGGTCGAACGTGTTGGGGATGAATTCATTGTGATATTAATATATTTTGGTTGATTAATCTCTTTTTGTTCAACTACGTTCTTATTATAGTTGATTGAAAGGGCCCTTGATTAACTATTCCTATTTATTATGTATGTACTTGAGAGAGAGTGCATATTTAGGTAGTTTCTTGAATAACACCACTCTCGGAGTATAGACGAACGTCATAACCGAGGGTTTAGAGGTTGGATTAGAGATAACGATACCTCGGGTGCAATCTAAAGTGAACTGTATTACAATCTAACTAGCATAACTTGAGAGACTGCGTTTAGTAAATTATCATAATTACTTGAGAGATATTTATG
>ML387582.1:0-26511 GCA_005239525.1 Nicotiana knightiana | reverse complement strand
ATACGTAAATTCCCTGTGGGATCGACTTCGGGCGTAATACCCCAGATTATATTTGCAACGCCCGCTTAGTCTTCTACAAGACATAGTTGAGCGTGATCAATTATCAATAGCAGATTGTTTCAAAAGTTCAAACCATTGAGTCAGGCAACTTAAGAAATGGAAGAGGTACATAGTTCAAATTTACAGAGATCTTTAAACTAAACGTTTCGGATTAAATTAACAAGGGGTGATTGCACAGGTCAAGTCTTAAGTTCTAATAGATGTATGAGTTACTTGTTGATATAGGATCCTTAAAGAGCATCAACAGGAGTATTGAGTTAGCAGGGTGGTTTCAACTTTAGTAGATGATTACTTTCTCTTAAAAGGTTCCTGACATCACATTCTCACTTGGTTCATTAAGAGTTAAGGCATAGTGTCACACTCAAGAAGAACATATATTATCAAAAGGCTATCCCAAATCCACAAATGAACCATAGTTGACTTATGCAAACTAAGCAAGGTTTAATATTCATTATGTGATAGGGAAATGTAAGAACATAGGCATGAGTGTGAAAGATAAGCAGAGACTCTGTTTGTTAACATGAATGGGTACAATATTCCAGTAGCAGACAATCAATCTAAAAAATATCCCTAAGGAGTGTAATACTACACCATAATGGAAAATAGGGTCAAGCCAAACAAATTCAGTATCAAAGTTCAGAACAAAGGAGCTTTCTCATGGGATAAGCAGGGTACTAATAGTAAGATGACTAGTCCAGTTACACAAGTGAATGCATCGGCCCAAACATGATGAAGTTTAACTTGGTATGGTCAGTTCGGGAGTGGTATACATGTCGGCAAGAAGGTCAATCTTTGTATGATTCAAACTTAATAGTAGGATTACTAGTTCATTAAATTCTTAATTAAAACACCTAGATTTATAACTAAGCCAATACAAACAGAGGTCATCAATTAATACAGAATAACATTCATTTTAAACTAGGTAAACATGTATCAAGAAATGTTTAAGCCTATGAGTGCCAACAATAGCTTTATGAGTGCCAACATTAGCTTCTCTACTAGAATTCTCCAATGTTAAATTGTCAAAAACTGGCAAGGTTCAACTTGAATCCTTAAAACAAGAATGTACGTAAGTGTAGCTAGGCAGATACATAAACACAAGGACTAACAGAGGACAATAAACCTCATTACACAGTGATGTTTGCAAGAATCAAAAGATGACGGACTTATTTGGAAAGCAGATAGTCTGACAACTAAACTAGTGAGTTCAGACTACAATAGCAAACTAACATTGGGTCCTTAAGTGTGCATAATAAACATGGTTCAAAGTATATATGTTAAGCATGGCCTGGATCAACAAATACCACAACATAATTATCCCCATAATTAGTGTAATACAGAAGTAGCAAACATAAGTTCCCAGCAAAAAATCACATAGGTCTAAGATCACAATTTAGTCAAGTTAGCTTGGTGGCATAGTTAACAGAACATCAGAAATCTTTTAACTAATAACAAAGAGTTCAACATAATTTTTACCATTCATTATAGCAGGTGTTACCAAATTAAACCACAAATTAACTAGTAAATGAGGATTATCACGAGGATAGGCATTTAAATTGATAAGAATGGCAGAGAACACAATAGGCAATCCAGAAATTACTAACATGCATCATGAACGAAGAGAAGACATCAAAATCACTAAATAAACACACATAATTGAAAGAAAAGAGAGGGTCAATGTACACTGACCTTCTACAGAGCAGCAAACCAAGCAAAGCCTATTGTTTAGCCATTTAGAGTCCAAACTCAAGCTCGGACAATATATGAACTCAGAACTCGAAAAAATAAAGAAAATCAGTGAGACATTTTGGGCTTTTCTATTTCATTTTTCTATGTTGTATTAGGTGGTAGGTTGTTAGGTGAGAGCACTCAAAGCCCCAATTTATAATGGCCATTGAAGCCTTAGGGTTTCACAGATTCAAACTCGGTAGTGGAAGATGACGATCAATAGATGATGTGAGTAATACTGAGTGAAATCAGAGAGGAATAGAGGGGAAAATCAACGACAGTTTTACCTAAGTGAAGAATGGTCGTTGAATGATAGAATCCATCGACAAAACCCCAGTGTATAGAGGTCATTGCGTTTGACTTCTGTACACGAATAATGATGATGAGCTGAAGAAATTTAACCATGCATACCATGGATTTGAAAATACAAAAGGAAAAACATGCGAGTTCAGTAACACGATTTGGGGTCTTAGGGTTTGATTTGGTTTTTGAAATCTATCGATGAAAATAGATGAAATCTATGATTTTGGGTTGGGTTAGTCCGTCTCTAGGGATAAAGCGGGTGAGGAAGATATGGGCCTTTGGATCTTTAGATCAACGGTCCTGATAATTCAGGCTTTAATATTTTAAAATAATGAAATATGTGGGCCATTAGATCTCTGAATTTTGACGGTTGAGATTGAGTCCGAATATGTGTTTTAAAATTAAAAAAAATTAAGAGATAGAACGTGGGCCGTTGACCAAATAAACGGACGGCCTAGAGTAGATGTGTTTTTTGTGTGCGTGGTAGAGATGGGCAACATGCCAGAGTTTGATTGGCTTAGAGAGGGTGGTCTGGATCGTCAAGGTGGAGTAGATTGGGTTGTGTTGACTAGATCGGGTCCGTTTGGGATTTGGATTTTGGGCTATGGATAATTTAAAGAATGTCATTTTGCATTTAATTAGGAAATTATAATTGTTGTCTTTTTAGTCTTTAACCCTTTTAAAAGTAACTTAAAAAAATTAATTACTTTCAATAAAATGTAGCAAAAATTGTAATCATCTAATATACTGCTAATTACTGTAATTAATTAACTATTTATTAAAAAAAATACCTTATATTCCAAATGATGACATTAATTTCGAATTAATGAGATAGTAGGCTAATTAACTAAAAATTAAGAAATAACTTACTAAATTAACTATAAAACCTATGTAATGTATATAAAGGTTTTCGAATAGTCTCAAAATTGTAAGTATGATATATCTTATATTTATGTAATACCAATTATTAATTTCAACACTATTAATTACTAGTTTTTATAAAAATAGGTATTATTGATTGAAAAATACTTTCAACACATCTATTGCAAGTCATTAAGTCTAAATAAATTAATTTTGAGAGGGATGGTCAAATTTGGTCGTCAATAGTGACAATTGTGCAAACTACTTCAAGTGATCCAAACTCAATTTGCAGCACATACACACTGTGCTGGTAGAACGGAAACTCTTCACAACAACATCATAGGAATCGCACAACCTCAAAACATCATACATGAGATAACCTACCTGCTTAGCCTCAAACTAGCATCTCTCCATGCCCTATCATGGCCACAACCACAATACAACCACTTAATCCTACCGATTCTAAACTCGTCAACAATACATAAGAATCGATGTCATCCCACACATAAAAAACATGAAATATCTCCCAACACACCCTCAATTCGAGACTGTACAACACATCAAGACAGGAATCAAGCACCCATAGTCCTATCACATCCCAAGAAATATCCCCTCGTGATATCTAAACTATCTAATCACATACCGCAGTCACATGGTGCTCCACATATAGTTATCCAATTACTCACTGAGCCATCAATCCTACTCTCAAGGACACTACCGCACGTATAAGTCCATAAACACATAATACCCCAACCGATATCACCAAGCCCAAGCTGCAGTCTAAACCTGGCCTCAAGTCTTCTAGACCGGCCTATCCCCATCACACAGAGACCGCATCTCGCACCTCATCCATGACATCACAAGACGTTAATGCACAAATGTGCTGAGTGTTCATCATAACAAATGAGTGAGTGGAAGGAAATCAAAGAGATATGCCTCGAGCTGAATCAATGCCACACGGTAAGGAAAGAAAGATGGAAGATTTCCTAGATTCCCCATAGCCTCTCGAAGATAGGCATGGACGTCATCATACCGATCTGCAAGAAATGAACTAATGTGTGAAAGTTTTGGTATTGGGTTCGTATTTTGGTTCTGTAGCCCAGTACAAGTTTTTTATGATATTTAAGTCTTATCTGTAAAATTTAGTGAGAATCGGAATTGATTTGACGTGATTCGAACGTCTAGTTGAGAAATTATGAAATTTAAGTGTTCTTGGAGAAAATCATGAGTTTGAGGTTAAATTCGTAATTTTGATGATTTGATCGCACGAGCAAGTCCCTATGATGTTTTCTGACTTGCGTGCATGTTTTGTTTGGTGCTCCGAGGGCTCGGGTGAGTTTTGGATAGGCCACAGAGTGATTAGAACTTAAGAAAACTCAGTTGTGCATATGGTGTTTTGCATAGGCCTCTGATCTCGTGAATGCGAGATCAGGCTTCACATATGCGAAGTCTGCCGGCCTGGGAAATGTGACAATATTGTCGCAAATGCGAAGAATGCCTAGGAAGTGAAACCTCACAAATGCGAAACTTTGGCCAGAATTGCGAAGGCCCCAGAAGTCGCAAATGCGACATATGCGTCGCAAATGCGAAGTCAGCCGTAAATTCAAAGGGTTCGCAATTGCGAACCCCTGATCGCAATTGTGATAACTGCAGCCTATTAAGTAGGATTTAAGACGGGATTTTCACCCATTTTTCAATTCTTTCAAACCCTAAACCTCCATAGACGATTTTCAAAAGACCCAAACTTCTCCAAATCATTGGTAATTAATCTCTATGTCACGACCCCAAAACCTAAGACCGCCGTGATGGAGCCTATCATGGAACTAGGCTAGCCAACAATTGCATACTGACATAATATTTTTCATAATTTCAACAAAACAAACCAAATAAATAATCTAACTACTACCCCCAAAATCTGGAGTCAACACGTCCTGAGCATCTATGAGTAATACAAAATAACCCTACTATCATAATACATCAAGTCTCGGAATGAGGAACTAAATACAAACAAGAAATGGGAAAAGAGATGTTGTGGACGCTGAACAGCTACCTCGAAGTCCCAACTCCAGCTCCACAAGAAGGAATGAAACTAGCGCTTGGTACCAACACCTGTATCTGCACACAGGGGTGCAGGGAGTAATGTGCCAACTCAGTAGTAATGAAAATAAATCAAGTCTGAGCAGTAAGAAACACATAGGATCAAATCATAAATTCACAATAAGCACAGCCTTTCTTTCCAACAGTGTATACATTAAATGAATACGCTTTAAAAGCCAACTTCAATAAAAATCCTTTGAAAAGTTGATTTCCAACAATTTCAGAAAAACACCCAATAGTTTAGTAAAAAATTAAATAAATCGTACATAGCCACTCGGGCCAAAACATGTATCACAAACCACCCCTTGGGCAAATCCTCACTCAGAATCAGTCACTCAGCATGCCTCACAATCACTCAGTATAAGTCCCTCGGGCATCCTCACTGTCACTCATGCCTTCCAATCACTCGTCACTCGACACTCGCACTCAGTAGGTACCTGTGCTCATTGGGGGTATGTACAGACTCCAAAGGGGCTCCTTCAGCCCAAGTTCTAATATCAAGCCACCTAGTGGCATATCATATCCTCACAATCAGGCCTGCAACCTCACTCAGTCAGAAACTCTCAAAAAGCCACTCGGGCTATCAGTAAAATGGCGTACTCGACCCAAAATCATCATTTTATATCTCAAAATAGTGTAAATAAGGCTGAGTTTCGAAATCAGTTAAACAAAACATGACTGAATGTAAATCATAAGTCAACATAGTGAAGAATAACAGTAAAAGCCCCCAAGGGGTCTAAACAGGTCGGCACAAGGCCCCAAACATGGCTTACAGCCCAAATATAACAATAGTCTGAAAACACAATTTAACATATGATTTAAAAGTAAATACGCAACTCAATAGTTGCCACGGGAAAGACCAAGTCCAAATCCTCAATCAGTGCACACCACACACTCGTCCTCCAGCATGTGCGCCACTCCAAAAGTAGTGAGAAAAATACAAAGTCCGGGGTGTCATACCCTCAGGAACAGATTTACAGTCATTACTTACCTCAAACCGGCCCCAATACTAATCTGCGATGCTCTTGCCTCTCGAATCGGCTCCTAAATGCTCCGAGTCTACCAAAGTCACATTAATATCATCAAAATATGCTAGGGATACAAAACCCATTCAAAAATTATCAAAATTAGGCACAATTCCTGAAATTGGCCAAAATCGACCTCCGAGCCCACGTCTCAAAATTCTATAAAAATCGCATGACAAGAATCCTTATCCTTTCCCGAGTTTATACATATAAAATGCATAGAAATCCGACCACAATTGACCCCTCAATTCCTCAATTAAAGTCTCAAATTATCCAAGCCCTAAACCCCCAATTTATAGCATTAAATTCCACTAATTCCATGCTTAATCCGTCAAATATCAACATAGGATCGAGTGTTTAGTCCAAGAAACTTACCTCCACGGAAATCCCTCGAAATCCCTCTTCAATTTTCCCCCAATAGCCTCAACCCGCACGAAAAATATGATGAAAGTGCCTAAAATTCCCAAAGGAAAGTATTTGTACTTCCTGCCCAGTGAAACCGCATCTGCAGCGTTTTCTCCGCACCTGCGGTCCCAGGTGCGCACCTGCGGAAAATCACTTAAAGCCCAATTCTTGCACCTGCGGTGAATCATCCGCACTTGCGGCTTCGCAGGTGCGGTCTAAGTCTCGCACCTACGATTTTCTCCAGCCTGACCAATTATCGCACATGCGGTGTCGCACATGAGGTGTCGCACCTGCGGCTACCCTTCCACAGGTGTGGCCACACCAAAAACATGGCACCAGCAGCTCCTTCAGCTGCATTTTCCAACTTTAATCCTTCCGATGAGTATCCGAAATCAACCGGAGCCCTCTCGAGACCCCAACCAAAAACACAAACAAGTTCCATAACATTACTTAAACTTGTTCGAGCCTTCGAAACACCCAAAACAACGCTAAAACACCAAGATCACATCGGATTCAAGCCTATGAGCTTAGAGATTTCTAAATTTCGACAATGATGCTGAAATCAACCAAAACACGTCCGAATGACCTAAGAATTTGCACACACATCCAAAATGACGCTACGAACCTGCTCAAACTTCCGGAATTCCATTCCGACCCTGATAGCTAATTTTGCACTGCCGATTGGAAATCGCCAAAAACTAACTTTCGCCAATTCAAGCCTAATTCTACACCGGACTTCAAAACCACATTCCGAACACACTCCTAAGTCCCAAGTCACCTAACGAAGCTATCCGAGCCATAAAATCTACATTCCAAGTCCGTTTACCAATAAGTTAACTCCTAGTTGACTTATCCAACTATTAAGCCAATTTAAGAGACTAAGTGTCTCAGTTCTCAACACGACCACCCCGAACCCGAAACAACCGACCCAACACATAATAATTAGGTTAACTAGCACAAACAAAGCTGAAACAGGGGAAACAGGGCTAATCTCATGGAACGACCGGCCGGGTCGTTACATCCTCCTCCTCTTAAACAAACGTTCATCCTTGAACGCGTCTAGAAGGATACTTGGAATCTCAAATAGGTGAGGATATATGTTGCTCATCTCACAATTGATCTCCCTGGTGGCATCATCCACCGGCTGTCCTCTCCACTGAACTTTTACTGTAGCTATATCCTTATACCTCAACTTTCTGACCCTAACGACCCAAAATAGTCGCTGGCTCTACCTCATATGACATATCATCCTCGAGCTGAACCTTGCTGAAGTCCAAAACATGAGACGGGTGACCAACATACTTCCAGAGCATCGAAACATGGAACACCGGATGAATACCCGATAAGCTGGGTGGCAAGGCAAGTCTATAAGTCACCTCTCCAATCCTTTGAAGCACCTAAAATGGCCCAATGAATCGGGGACTCAGCTTTCCCCTCTTCCCGAACCTCATAACACCCTTCATTCCAGCAGTACCTTCTCTCCCTCCATGAAAGACACATCCCGGGCCTTCCCTTCCGAATAACTATTTCGCCTAGACTGTACCGTGCGAAGCCGCTCCTGAATCAACTTCACCTTATCCAATGCATCCTGAACAAAATATGTGTCCAATAGCCTAGCCTCCCTGGCTCAAACCAACCAACCGAAGATCTACACCTCCTACCATATAAAGCCTCATACGGAGCCATCTGGATACTCGACTGATGACTATTATTATATGCAAACTCCACGAGCAGTAGAAACTGGTCCCATGAACCCCCGAAATCAATGACACACACATGCAACATGTCCTCCAGAATCTGAATAGTACGCTCCGATTTCCCGTCGGTCTGAGGATGAAACGTTGTGCTCAACTCAACCTGAGGACCCAACTCTCTCTGCAAGGCCCTCCAAAACTGAGATGTGAACTGAGTACCTTTGTCGGAAATGATAGAAGCTGGAACCCCATGCAATCAGACAATCTCCCTAATATAAATCTCAGCTAACCGCTCTGAAGAATAAGTAGTACCAACAGGAATGAAGTGCGCGCACTTAGTCAACCGATCCACAATAACCTATATAGCATCAAACCTCCTCAAAGTCTGCGGGAGTCCAACTATAAAGTCCATGGTAATCCGCTCCCACTTCCACTTCAGAATATCTAATATCTAATATATAAAGTAATCCACCTGGTCTTTGGTGCTCATACTTGACCTGCTGACATTTGAGACATCGAGCCACAAACTCAAAAATATCCCTCTTCATCCGCCTCCACCAATAATATTGTCTCAGATCTTGGTACATCTTCGCGGCACCCGGATGGATGGAATACCGCAAACTATGGGCCTCAACTAGAATCAACTCTCGAAGCCCATCCACATTGGGCACGCAAATCTGGCCATGCATTCTCATGACTCCATCATCACCAATAACCACATCCCTGACATCACCCCGCCAGACCCTGTCTTGAAGAACAAGCAAGTTTGGGTCATCATACTGGCGTGCTCTAATATGATCACAAAGAGAAGACCTGGAGGCTACACAAGCCAATACTCGTGGGGGCTCTGATAATTCCAATCTCACCAACTGACCCGCTAAAGCCTGAACATCCCGTGCTAAAGGTCACTCTACTGTTGGAAGGTGGGCTACACTCCCCAAACTCTCTGCCCTGTGACTCATGGCATCGGCCACTACATTGGCCTTCCCCGGATGATAAAGAATAGTAAGGTCATAATCCTTGAGAAGCTCCAACCACCTCCTCTAATGCAAATTCAGATCCTTTTGCTTAAGCAGATGTTGCAAACTACGATAATCAGTGGAAATCTCACAATGCACTCCATACAAATAATGACGCCAAATATTCAAGGCGTGGAATATGGTTGCTAGCTCAAGATCGTGCACTAGATAATTCTGCTCGTGCGCCTTCAACTGCAATCACCCTACCGTCCTGCATCAATACTGCTCCAAGGCCAACTCTTAATACATCACAATAAACTGTATAAGAACCTGAGCCCGTAGGCAAAACCAGCACCAGAGTTGTAGTCAAAGCTGACTTGGCCTTCTGAAAGCTCTCCTCACACTCCTCGGTCCACCTGACTGAGCACCCTTCTTGGTCAGTCTGGTCATAGGTGCTGCAATAGATGAAAATCCCTCTACAAAACGGCGATAGTACCTTGCCAACCCAAGGAAATTGTGGATCTTGGTAGCTGATGACGGTCTAGGCCAGCTCTACACCACCTCTATCTTCTTCCGATGAACTTGAATACCCTCACAGGACACCACGTGCCCCAAGAAAGCTACTGAATCAAGCCAGAACTCACACTTCAAAAAATTTGCATACAACCTCTTCTCCCTCAGAGTCTGAAGCACAGTCTTCAAATGCTGCTCATGATCCTCCCGAGATCGGGAATATACCAAGATATCTTCAATAAACACGATGATGAAGGAGTCAAGATTAGGCCGGAACACACTGTGCATCAAGTGCATAAAGGCCGCTGGGGCATTGGTCAGCCCGAATAACATAACCAGAAACTCATAGTGACCATATCTAGTCCTGAAGGTAGTCTTCGGGATGTCGGGCCCCTGAATCTTCAACTGATGATAGCCAGAATGCAAGTCAATCTTGGAAAATACCCTAGCACCCTGCAACTGATCAAACAAGTCATCTATACGAGGAAAGGGATACCATTTCTTCACCATAACCTTGTTCAGCTACCGATAATCAATACACATACGCATATAACCATCCTTCTTCTTCACAAACAACACTGGAGCACCCTAAGGTGACACACTAGGCCGAATGAACCCCTTATCTAGGAGTTCCTGAAGCTGCTCCTTTAGTTCCTTCAACTCCGCTGGTACCATACGATAAGGTGGAATAGAGATAGGCCGAGTGCCTGGCACCAGGTCAATACCAAAATCAATGTGCCTGTTAGGTGGCATGCCTGGCAGGTCTGCAGGAGACACGTCCGAAAAATCATGGACCACATGAATCGAATCAATAGCGGGAGTCTCACCACTGAAATCCTCACAAAATCCAAATACGATAAACACCCCTTTCCAACCATACGCTGAGCCTTCAAGTAAGAAATCACTCTGCTAGGCACATACTCAGAAGAACCTCTCAACTCAACCCTCGAAAATCCTGGCATAGCTAAGGTCACGATCTTAGCGTGACAATCAAGAATAGCATGACACGGAGATAGCCAATCCATGCCCAATATCACATTAAAATCAACCATGCTGAGTAAAAATAGGTCCACTTGGGGCTCCAGACCCCCAATAGATATCACAGATGACCGATACACACGGTCCATAACAATAGTATCACCCACCGGAGTCGACACATGAACCGATGCAACTAGATACTCACGGGGCATATCCAAAAATTGGGAAAAATATGTAGAAACATAAAAATACGTAGAACCAGGGTCAAATAAATCCAAACCATCTCGGCGATAGACTGAGAAAATACCTGTGATTACTGCATCAGAATCCATAGCATCTGGCCTGGCTGGAAGTGCATAGATACGAGCCTGGCCTCTACTTGCACGACCTACCCCTTTAGGGCGGCCCCTGGCAGTCTGGCCCCCACCCTTAGCTGTTTGGGCGGGTGGTGAAGTAACTGGAGCCGAAGTCGAGGGCTGGCCCCTCTGCTGAGAAGAACCACTAAAACGACGGGGACACTACCTCCACATGTGCCCAAACTCTCCGCACTCGAAAAAACTCCCTGGAGCTGGAGACAGGGACTGAAAGAAACCCCTGGCACTAGAATGGCCACGAGAAGAATCATGTATAGAGGAATCATGGACTGATGGTGCTCGAGATGCACTCTGGGCTGGAAGGGCACTGAACGAAGAACGGCCCGACTGAGAACTGCGGGGACTATGCCCTGGAGATGCACCACTATAGGCTGGGCAGACTGGCTGAGGAGGCCTAAATGAATGACCTCTACCATGCTGAATTTGTCCTCGGGAAGGAGCACCACTAGAACTACCAGATACACGAGGCCTCTTGGCCTTCCTCGCCTCTCGCTCCTGGCGGTGAACTGACTCAATGTCTTGAGCAATATCAACTACCTGCTCGAAGGTAGCACTCGATACCCTCTCCCTAGTTATCAAAAGGAGGAGCTGATAAGTGAGGCCATCTATGTACCTCCTAATCCTCTACCTATCAGTAGGGACCAACTCGGTGGCATGACGATCCAACTCTGAAAACTGCATCTCATACTGCATCACTGATAGCTCCCCTTGATGCAACTACTCAAACTGTCGGCGCTGCTCCTCCCTGTGAGACTAGGAAGTATACTTCTCCAAGAAGATAGTGGAGAACTGATGCCAGGTGAGGGGTGATGCACCAACATGCCTATGCCTCTTGAAAGACTCCCACCAAGTAAAAGCAGCCCTAGAAAACTGAAAAGTAGCAAACGAGACCCCACTGGTCTCCATAATCCCAGCAGTACGAAGCATCCTCTGACACTTATCCAGAAAACCATGGGCATCCTTGCCCTCAACACCACTGAATGTCGGAGGCTGAAGCCTACTAAATCTCTCCATCCTATGCTGCTCATCATCTGGCATAGCTGGAACCACAAAGTCCTAAACTGGAGCAACCGGCTGGGTTGGAACTGCCCCCGGTGTCTGAAGGCCCTGAGTAACCTGCTTAGGAGTCCGGGCAGTTGGAGTCTGAGTGCCTCCCCCGGCCTGAGAAGTAGCAGCAGTAGTAGATACAACAACTGCCTGGGCAAGGCTAGTACATACTGTCAAGGTCTGAGCCAGGGTCTCCTGAAGACCCGGAATAACAATAGGCACTGCCGGTGCCTGAGCCTATGCTGAAATATCTGCGGCGGGGACCTGATCCTGAATGGTAGGGGGACCCTCTGGTGCTGCCCCGACTACCGCACGGGCTAGTCCCCTACCTCTACTACGGCCTCGACCTCTCCCTAGTCTAGCTGGTGTCCTGGTAACCCTGATCGGTAGTGAGAGTCCTCACCGTCTGTGAGAGAATGAAACAACCGAAGTTTAGATTTCCAGAATCAACAAAATGGCACGACAGAATTCAAGAAAATGAGAATTTTCCTGCAGCCTCTCGAAGATAAGTACAGACGTCTCCGTACCGATCCAGAAGACTCTACTAAACTGCTCATGACCGTTGAGACCTATGTAACCTAGGCTTTGATACCAACTTTTCACGACCCCAAAACCTAAGGCGGCCGTGATGGCGCCTGTCATGGAACTAGGCTAGCCAACAATCGCATACTGACATAATATTTTTCATAATTTCAACAAAGCAAACCAAATAAATAATCTAACTACTACCCCTAAAATCTGGAGTCAACATGACATGAGCATCTACGAGTAGTACAAAATAGCCCTACTGTCATAATACATCAAGTCTCGAAATGAGAAACTAAATACAAACAAGAAATGGGAAAAGAGATTGTGTGGATGCTGAACAGCTACCTCGAAGTCCCAACTCCGGCTCCACGAAGGAAGGAAACTAGTGCTCGGTACCAGCACCTGTATCTGCACACAGGGTTGCAGCGACTAATGTGAGTACGCCAACTCAGTAGTAATGAAAATAAATCAAGTCTAAGCAGTAAGAAACACATAGGATCAAGTCATCAATTCACAATAAGCACAATCTTTCTTTCCAACAGTGTATACATTAAATCAATATGCTTTAAAATCCAACTTCAATAAGAATCCTTTGAAAACTGTGATTTCCAAAAATTTCAGAAAAATACCCAATAGTTTAGTAAAAAATGAAATAAATCGTAAATACCCACTCGGGTCAAAACATATATCATAAACCGCCCCTCGGACAAATCATCACTCAGAATCAGTCGCTCAGCATGCCTCACAATCACTCAGTATCAGCCCTTCGCCACTCAGCACTCGACACTCAGTAGGTACCTACGCTGACTGGGGGTGTATTCAGACTCCGGAGGGGCTCCTTCAGCCCAAGCGCTAATATCAAGCCACCTTGTGGCATATCATATCCTCACAATCAGACCCTCGGCCTCACTCAGTCAGAAACTCTCGAAAAGCCACTTGGACTGTCAGTAAAACAGGATACTTGACCCAAAATCAGCATTTTATATCTCAAAATAGTGTAAATAAGGTTGAGTTTCGAAATCAGTTAAACATAACATGACTGAGTGTAAATCATAAGTCAACACAGTGAAGAATAGCATTAAAAGACCCCAAGGGGTCTAAACAGGTCAGCACAAGGTCCCAAACGGGGCTTACAACCCAAATATAACAATAGTCTGAAAACACGATTTAACATATGATTTAAAGGTAAATACGCAACTCAATAGTTTCCACGGGAAGGACCAAGTAAAAATCCCCAATCAATGCACGCCACACACTCGTCATCCAGCATGTATGCCACTCCTAAAATAGTGAGAAAAATACGAAGTCCGGGGTGTCATACCCTCAGGACAAGATTTACAGTCATTGTTTACCTCAAACCGGCCCCAATACTAATCTACGATGCCCTTGCCTCTCGAATCGGCTCCCAAATGCTCCGAGTCTATCAAAGTCACATTAATATCATCAAAATATGCTAGGGATACGAAACCCATTCAAAAATTATCAAAATTAGGCACAATTCCTGAAATTAGCCAAAATCGACCTCCGAGCCCACGTCTCGAAATTCTATAAAAATCGCATCACAAGAATCCTTATCCTTTCCCGAGTTTATACATATAAAATGCATCGAAATCCGACCACAATTGACCCACTCAATTAAAGTCTCAAATTATCCAATCCCTAAACCCCCAATTTATACCATTAAATTCCACTAATTCCATGCTTAATCCGTCAAATATCAACATAGGATAGAGTTTTTAGTCCAAGAAACTTACCTCCATGGAAATCCCTCGAAATCCCTCTTCAATTTTCTCCCAAAAGCCTCAACCCGTATGAAAAATATGATGAAAGTGCCTAAAATTCCCGAAGGCAAGTATTTGTACTTCATGCCCAGTGAAACCGCATTTGCAGCCTTTTCTCCGCACCTGTGGTCCCAGGTGCGCACCTGCGGAAATCACTTAAAGCCTAATTCTCGCACCTACGGTGAATCACCCGAACCTGCGGCTTCACAGGTGCGGTCCAAGTCTCGCACCTGCGATTTTCTCCAGTCTGACCAATTATCACACATCCAAAAGCCACCTCGCACCTACGACGTCGCACCTGCAGCTACCCTTCCGTAGGTATGGCCACACAATAAACCTGGCACTAGTAACTCCTTCAGCTGCATTTTCAAACTTTAATCCTTCCGATGACTATCCGAAATCAACTCGAGCGCCCTCGGGACCCCCACCAAAAAAAACACAAGTCCCATAACCTTACTCAAACTTGGTCTAGCCTTCAAAACACCCAAAACATCGCTAAAACACCTAGATCACATCGAATTCAAACCTATGAACTTAAATATTTCTAAATTACATGAATGATGCCGAAACCAATTAAAACACGTCCGAATGACCTGAAAATATGCACACACGTCCAAAATGATGCTAAAAATCTGTTCAAATTTCCGGAATTCCATTCCGATCCCGATAGCTAATTTTCCACTACCACCGAAAATCGCCAAAAACTGACTTTCGCCAATTCAAGCCTAATTCTACAGCGGAGTTCAAAACCAAATTCTGAACACACTCCTAAGTCCCAAATCACCTAACGAAGCTATCTGAGCCATAAAATCTACATTCCGAGGCTGTTTACCAATAAGTCAACTCCCAGTTGAATTTTCCAACTACTAAGCCAATTTAAGAGACTAAGTGTCTCAGTTCTCACCACGACCACCCCGAACCTGAACCAACCGACCCAACACATCATAATTAGGTTAACTAGCACAAACAAAGCTGAAACAGGGGAAACATGGCTAATCTCATGGAACGACCGACTAGGTCGTTACACTCTATCTAATTCGTTTCAATCCTTAACAACTTTTTACAAGATCTCATCATAGAATCTAGAGTTTTCATGGTAAAAATTGGGATTTTTGGGTAGGACTTAGGAATTGCAAAATTTGGGAATGTAGACCTCGAATTGAGGTCGGGTTCCAAAACCAGTTGTATATCCGGGCTCGGGGGAGAATGGATAAATGGGTTTTGGTCCGAACCTCGAGTTTAGATCAAGCAGGCCCGGGGTCGATTTTCGTCTTTTGATACGAAAACATAGGAAAACCATGATTTTTCATTAAATTTAATGCCATTAGCAACAATTAATGATATTGAACCAATTGTGATTAGATTCGAGCAGGTTAGAGGCACATTCTAAAGGAAAAGTTGTACTTGAGCAGTGAATTACTTGTGAGATTGAGGTAAGTGTTTGTCTTAACCATGACTTGAGGGAATAAGAATCCCCAACTTAAATGCTATGTGAAATTGCATGTGTGTAGTGTATAAGTGAGGTGACGAGTATCTATGCACCACCAAATTATCTGTTTAACGTGATCCCTTTCCCGGTTTCAATTCAGTATATTCCTGTTTTGATTGTCTTCATGATGTTGATGCCTCATGTGTACTTGTTTTCGTCAACTTGTCGTTAATTATTGTTTCAAGTATTTTAGAAGTGTTAGTTGTTACCTTGGATTCATTGTGGTACATGAAAGGTTGAGTTGGTTGACAGTGTTTTACGATATATATATATATATATATATATATATATATCCCGGTTGGTTTCATTGTGAGATGATAATTGATGAATAATGCAGCTTTCTGTTTACCACTATTGAGACATAAATATTGTGAAATGCTTTGACCTAAATTGTGAAATCTCTATTTTTAAATAATGAGATGTGATTTTCTGGTGGGAGCGGGTTGCATACCGCAACAAGGAGTAATAGCGTTGGACAAGTGGGATTGGGTTGCACGCTGCAACAGGAGAAATAAGGGTGATATATAGATGGAGGAGAAATAAGGGTGGACATGGGGGAGCAGATTGCGCGCCGCAATAAAGAGCAATAAGGGAGGATATTCATGTTTTGCTGATTTTTAAATATGAAGACTAGAATACTCACTGTTTTATTGTTGTCATTTCATATTCTGCACTTACGGTTATTTTCAATTGAAACTTGAAAATTTTCGTGAGTATTGGTTATAGCTGAGATCTAGAAAAGCTAACCGAGTTGTCTTATTTATTTGATGCAAGTACTGTTTAATTTGTTATTATTCCCTCCTTTCTTTATTATACATTGTATCTAGGTTATGTTATAAATGCCCCGCCGTAGCCTCTTCACTACTTCGTCGAGGTTAGCCTCGGCACTTACCAGTACATGGGGTCGGTTAATACTGATACTGCACTCTGCATTTCTTGTGCAGATCCAGGTACCGGCCAAAGCTAGGTGAAAGTAGTAGCTGATATTATTCGCACGGAGACATGAGGTAGATCTGCTGGCATTCGCAGATTCCTAGAGTCTTCTCTTTAGTATTTAGATTGCTATTTTATTTCATTTAAAATGGAGATATATTTCTTTCAGCCAAATACTTGTGGTATTCTTTAGTAGTTTGTGAATTGTGACACCAGACCCTGGGTAGTTATATAGTTAGTATTAGTTCGTGGTTCGTTTCATCTTATCGAATATTATTCCTGATTGCATTTATTTGGAAAGTATTAGATTTCCTTTTTGTTTTAAATTGTTTTATTGTGTTTAAGTAAACTATTAAAATAAAAGGGTTAGTTAAGTTCTGACATTGTCTTGCCTAACAAGTATAGTGTTAGGCGCCATCACGATCCCGAAGGTTGGGAATTTGGGTCGTGACAAGTTGGTATCAGAGCACTAGGTTGCCTAGGTTTCAAAATTCACGAAAAAGCTTAATAGAGTCTGAAGGATCGGTACAGAGACGTCTATACTTATGTCTCAGATGCTATAAAGTTAGGAACAAAGTCATTTTACTTCTACTCCATCGTGCGATTCCTGTCATCTCTAATACTGGTTGAACTCTTCTATTCTCTCACAGATGGCGAGAACACGTTCTTCCTCTTCCGCTGACATACAGTCAGGGTAGGGGTCAGGTAGTCAGAGGTAGAGGTCATAATGTTAGAGGTGGAGGTCAGCTTGCTTGAGGTGGAGGCCTGCCTGCTAAAACTCACGAAGAATAGGCACCGAATCTATAGAAGAACACTCAGCATTAGAATCACGAATATGTGCCAAATAAGCCAAACACTCATTCTCAACCATGTGTATAGACTACCGGCAGTTGAACAAAGTTACTATCAAGAATAAATATCCATTGCCGAGAATTGATGATTTATTTGATCAGCTTCAAGGTGCCAGGGTGTTTCCAAAAATTGATCTAAGATCGGGCTACCATCAGTTGAAGATTAGGGTGTCCGATGTTCCTAAGACATCCTTTTGGACGATATGGGCACTATGAATTTCTGGTGATTTCTTTTGGTTTGACTAATGGCCCAGCAACCTTTATGGACTTGATGAATCGGGGTTTCAAGCCTCATCTGGATTCCTTCATAATAGTGTTCATTGATGATATTCTAATATACTCCCGTAGCCGGGAGGAACATGAGCAGCACCTCCGGATAACGCTCCAGAATTTGAGGGATAATCAGTTGTATGAAAAAATTTCAAAGTGTGAGTTCTGGTTGGATTCAGTAGCTTTCTTGGGTCACATCGTATCAGCAGAAGGTATTCAGGTAGATCCTAAGAAGATAAAGGTAGTCAAGAACTGGCCTAGACCCACTTCAGCCACGGAAATCAGGAGCTTCTTGGGTTTGGTGGGTTACTATCGACGGTTTGTGGAGGGGTTTTCATCTATAGCAGCCCCAATGACTAAATTGACTAAGAAAGGTGCCCCGTTCAAATGGTCGGACGAGTGTGAGGCAAGCTTTCAGAAGCTCAAGACAGCTTTTACTTCAGCACCGTGTTGGTGTTACCATCAGGTTCAAGATCTTTCACAGTATATTGTGATGCATTTCGTGTTTGGACTAGAGCGGTATTGATGCAGGAGGGTAGAGTAATTGCATATGCGTCTTGGCAGTTGAATGTCCATGAGATGAATTACCTTGTCCATGACTTAGAGTTGGCAGCCATTGTTCACGCATTGAAGATATGGAGGCACTATCTTTATAGTGTGCCGCATGAGGTTCTCACGGATCATCGCAGTCTCCATTACTTGTTCAAACAAAATGATATTAATTTGGGACAGAGGAGATAGTTAGAGTTACGGAAAGATTATGACATCACTATATTGTATCATCCGGGGAAGGCCAATCTAGTGGCCAATGCTTTGAGTAGGAATGAGGTGAGTATTGGCAGCCTTGCATATATTCGAGTCGGTGAGAGGCCATTAGCTTCAGACATTCAGACTTTGGCTAATCAGTTCGTGAGGTTGGATATCTTTCCCAATAGTGTTTTAGCTTGTACAGTCGCTCGGTCTTCCTTATTTGAGCATATCAGAGGTCAGCAGGATGATGACTCGTATTTTATGGTCCTTAGGACACAGTTCGGAATGGTGGTTCCAGGAAAATTACTGTTAGAGATGACGGGGTTTTGAGGATGCAGGGTCGTATATGTGTGCAAAATGTTGATGGCCTTCGTGAGTTGATCGTTGAGGAGGCTCACAGTTCTAAGTATTCTATTCACCCGGGCGCTGCCGAGATGTACCAGGACCTGCGACACCATTATTGGTGGCGAAGGATGAAAAAGGACATTGTTGCTTACATGGATCGCTGTTTGAATTGCCAACAGGTGAAATATGAGCATCAGATACCCGGCGGTTTGCTTCAGCAGATAGAGATCCCCGAGTGAAAGTGGGAGAGTATCACTATGGACTTCGTTGTAGGACTCCCACGGACTCAGAGGAAGTTCGACGCCGTTTGGGTTATTGTGGATAGGCTAACTAAATAAGCACATTTCATTCCAGTGGCAAATACTTATACTTCAGAGCAGTTGGCAGAGATATATATTAGAGAGATTGTTCGCCTTCACGCAGTTTACCTCGCACTTTTAGAGGGCTATTCAACGTGAGTTGGGTACGCAAGTTGAATTGAGCAGAACATTCCATCCTCAGACGGACGGGCAGTCCGAGCGTACTATTTAGATCATGGAGGATATGCTTCACACCTGTGTTATTGATTTTGGAGGTTCTTGGGATCAATTCTTTCCGTTAGCAGAGTTTGCCCACAATACTAGTTACCAATCGAGCATTTAGATGGCTCCCTATGAGGCATTATATGGAAGATGGTGCAGATCACCAGTTGGATGGTTTGAGCCGGGAGAGGCTCGGTTATTGGGTGCAGACTTGGTTCAGGAGGCCTTAGATAAGGTCAAGGTTATATAGGATCGACTTCGTGCAGATCAGTCCAGGAAAAAGAGTTATGCCGACTGTAAGGTTCGTGATGTGGCATTCATGGTTGGAGAGAGAGTATTACTTTGGATATCACCCATGAAGGGTGTTATGAGATTTGGGAAGAAGGGTAAGTTGAGCCCTAGGTATATCGGGCCATTTGAGATTCTTGATAGAGCCGGTAGCCATTTTAGACCGACAGGTTCGTCAGTTGAGGTCAAAGAATTTCCCTTCAGTAGGAGTGTAGTAGAAAGGTCAGCCTGTTGAGGTAGCTACTTAGGAGTCCGAGTCGGACATGCGGAGTAGATATCCCCACTTGTTTTTCAGTTCAGGTAATTTTCTATGTTCGTTCGAGAACGAACGCTTGTTTTAGAGGTAGAGATTGTGATGACCCAAAGGGTCATCTTATGAATTAAGACACTATTTTGGGCTCATTAGCCTTAAAAAGATAAATTTTAATTACCTCAATTTACGTGTGTAGTCCGACCGTGAAACCAGAAAGATCTTATGTGAAAATACGAGAAATAATAATTTTGGAATTTAAAATTTGGTTTTAGTTGACTTCGGTCAACATTTTGAGAAAACGGACCCGGATCCATGTTCTGACAATCTCGGGAGGTTCGAAGTAAAATATGGGATTTGGGCGTATAGCCGAAATTGAATTCCGAGCTCCCTAGCCTTAGAAATTAATTTTTGAAGAAAATTGTTTTGCTGGATTATTAAGGAAATAAAGAAATGAACTAATGTGTGAAATTGTTGGTATCGGGCCTGTATTTTTGTTCCGGAGCCCGGTACAAGTTCTTTATGATATTTAAGTCTTATCTATGAAATTTGGTGAGAATCGGAGTTGATTTGACGTGATTCGGACGTCCGGTTGAGAAATTGTGAAATTTAAGTGTTCTTGAGGAAAATCATGAGTTTGAGGTAAAATATGTAGTTTTGATGTTATATTGATGATTTGATTGCACAAGCAGTCCGTATGATATTTTTGGACTTGCGTGCATGTTTGATTTGGAGCCCCGAGGGCTCGGGTGAGTTTTGGATAGGCCACAGCGTGATTAGAACTTAAGAAAGCTCAGCTGCGCATCTGGTGTTTTGCACAGGCCTCTGATCTCGCCAATGCGAGATCGGGCTTCACAAATGTGAAGTCTGCCGGCCTTGGAAATGCAACAATATTGTCGCAAATGCGAAGAAGGCCAACCTCGCAAATGGGAAACTTTGTCCGGAATTGCGAAGGCCCCAGAAGTCGTAAATGCGACATATGTGTCGCAATGCGAAGGCAGCAGTAAATTCAAAGGGTTCGTAATTGTGAACCCCTGATCGCAATTGTGATAACTACAGCCTGTTAAGTAGGATTTAAGACGGGATTTTCACCCATTTTTGAATTCATTCAAACCCTAAACCTCCATAGACAATTTTCCAAAGACCCAAACTTCTCCAAATCATTGGTAAGTGATCTCTAACTAATTCCTTTCAATCCTTAACAACTTTCTACAAAGATCTCATCATAAAATCTAGAGTTTTCATGGTAAAAATTGGGATTTTTGGGTAGGACTTAGGAATTTCGAAATTTGAGAATTTAGACCTTGAATTGAAGTCGAATTCCAAAACCAATTGTATATCTGGGCTCGGGGGAGAATGGGTAAACGGGTTTTGGTTCGAACCTCAAGCATAGACCAAGCGGGCCCGGGGTCGATTTTCGTCTTTTGATAGGAAAACATAGGAAAACCATGATTTTTCATTAAAGTTAATGCCTTTAGCAACAATTAATAATATTGAACCAATTGTGATTAGATTCGAGCGGGTTAGATGCAAATTCTAAAGAAAAATTTGTGCTTGAGCAATGAATTGCTTGTGAGATTGAGGTAAGTGTTTGGCTTAACCTTGACTTGAGGGAATAGGAATCCCCAACTTAAATGCTATATGAAATTGCATGTGTGTAGTATATAGGTGAGGTGACGAGTATCTATGCACCACCAAATTATCTGTTTAACGTGATCCCTTCCCCGGTTTCAATTCAGTATATTCTTGTTTTGATTGTTCATGATGTTGATGCCTCCATGTCTATTTATTTTCGTCAACTTGTTGTTAAGTATTGTTTCAAGTATTTTGGAAGTGTTAGTTGTTACCTTGGCTTNATATATATATATATATATATATATATATATATATATATATATATATATATATATATATATATATATATATATATATCCTAGTTGGTTTCATTATGAGATGATAATTGATGAAGTATATGAATAGTAAAAATTTATATTTACCACTGTCGAGACATAAATATTGTGAAAGGATTTGACCTAAATTGTGAAATCTAAGTTTTTAAATAAAGAGATGTGATTGTCTGGTGGGAGCGGGTTGCCCGCTGCAACAAGGAGTAATAAGGGTAGACAGGTGGGATCGGGTTGCACGCCGCAACAGGAGAAATAAGAGTGATATATATAGGAAGGAGAAATAAGGGAGGACAGGTCGGAGCGGGTTGCGCGCCGCAACAAGGAGCAATAAGGGAGGATATTCATGTTTTACTGATTTTTAAACATAAAGACTAGAATACTCACTGTTGTATTGTTGTCATTTAATATTTTGCACTTACGATTATTTTAAATTGAAACTTGTAAATTTTCGTGAGGATTGGTTATAGCTGAGATCTGGAAAAGTTAACTGAGTTGTCTTACTTATTCGATGCAAGTACTGTTTAATTTGTTATTATTCCCTCCTTGCTTTATTATACATTGTATCCAGGTTATGTTATAAATGTCCCGCCGTAGCCTCCTCACTACTTTGTCGAGGTTAGGCTCGGCACTTACCAGTACATGGGGTCGGTTGTACTGATACTGCACTCTGCACTTCTTGTGCAGATCCAGGTACCGGCTAGAGCAAGGTGAACCTAGAGGTTTGATACCAACTTGTCACGACCCAAAATCTATCTAATCGTGATACAACCTAAACCAACGAGCTAGGTAAGCCAAATAACATTCAACACAACTCAAATAAGAATAATAAGAACCAATGAGTAAAATATCTGAACTTCTACACAAAATCCGAAATATTTGTAGTACAAGTCATGAGCCACAAAGACTTAAATTTACAAAGCTGGCATGAAATAATAAAACATCTGTTTCAAGTATACATAAAAGATTACAAATCTAAAACTACCAAGGACAAGTGGTAACTATATCCGGAAGGCAGGTACATCTTCAATGCTAGCTCTTTCCATGCACATCAGCATCAACTCCAAGATCTACACGCAAGGTGTAGAAGCATAATCTGAGTACAACTGACCCCATATACTCAATAAGTAACAAACCTAACCTTAGGTTGAAAGCATTGACGATCTCGGAAGATGGTCGGAGTCCAACACCACTAGCTAATAACAATATAAAAATATAATGAAGTCAGTAAAAATATACAACTTAAAAGATTTTAAGCTCGCGGTTACGGGAAAGTAGGCATACTTTTCAAGTGTGACAATCAAAGTCCAAATCTTACCACTGAAATCAATTAAACATGAATTTATAAAAAAAGGACTGTGTTTTCCAATTCAAAACATCAGATACGACTTTTTGTTTACCAATTAGCATGAGGAAATACATCTTTATGCCTACATGCCAATATAAATGTCAAGTCATCAAATGTCACATTACCATTTAGCATGAGAAAAATGCTTCTCTATGCCTACATGTCAAATATATATGTCAAGTCATCAAATTTCGTATTACCATCTAGCATGAGGAGAATACATGTTGACCCAAGTCACTGCATAGTTTTGAAGATGGACAAATGTCTGACCAGTTGAACCAGGTCAATCAAAGCACACATACTTGACCTGACGAGTTGGCACACAAACCTTATATGCATAGGAGATGAATGCAATTGTGAAGTATCAATGAACAAGGAGAGTATATTCTAATGCGAAAAGGTTGCAAATTAATGAGAGAATAGAAGTTGAATTCAGCAAGGATAGAAACGAAGGAAGGAATTTGAGTTTGATAAGAACTTGTTATCCCAGGTAGAGTCGTATCAGAACTCAACTGAATTTATAAATAATTGAAGTATTCTTCATTGAATCAAGAACGCACAAGTGCAGAAGTGAATCAAGATTTGAAAGCAAAATTCCCAGATATTTTGCAAGCAGAATTACTGTGTGACACAAAGGCTACAGACCAGCTAGAAGAACCAGTTCCATCTATTTATCATTGATTCTAGTTGGTTGTAGTAGGAGTTTTAATATTGTATCTTTTCAGCTTTCATAGAAGCAATTGTAATAGNCTAGGGGCTAGTTACTACAAAGGGATTAGAGTTAGTCCTAGGATTACAAAAGAGTTTATTTTGTAAGTCCGTTTGGCTTAGAGTTTTAGTGAATAGTTTGAGCAAATGCTACTGAGGAGTAGGTCGTGGTTTTTTCACCTTGTGAGCCAGGTATTTTTCACGTAAAAATCTCTGTGTTTTTACTTTACTGCTTTTATTATTCCGCAACAGTAGTAGTTGGAACACCAAGAAGAACCAGGTTCTTCTATTGAGACAGCACTCGAACATTGGGTACCACACAAAGTAACATATCTTCTTGTGGGGTATTGACGTCTAAAACATCAATTGGTATCAGAGCAGGTTATCCTTGAAAGGCTAACACCTTGGAGAAGATCAAGATGAGTGCACCACCTGGAAATTGGGAAGGTCAATCAACTGCAAGGCCACCACTCTTCAATGGCCAGTATTACTCTTGGTGGAAAAACAGGATGAAGGACCACCTGATTGGAGAAGACTATGAACTCTGGGACATAGTCACTGATGGTCCTCTAGCTACCATGATGAAGACTGCTGAAGGTATAGATGTACCAAAGACTAGAATTGATTGCACTGCTGAGGATCTTAAGAAATGGGAGAAGAATGCAAAGGCCAAAAAGTGGCTAGTGTGTGGACTAGGTCAGACGAGTACAGCAGAATCCAAAGCTGCATTACTGCCAAAGAGATCTGGGATACCTTGCAAGTAGTCCACGAAGGAACACCTCAGGCAAAAAGGTCAAGAGGTACTTTACTATACTCTGTATGAAAACTTCACTATGAAATAAGGAGAGACTATCCAAGAGATGTACACAAGGTTCACAACCTTGACTAATGAACTGAAGTCTCTTGGAAGAGTCATTCTTGAAGAGGACAGGGTTGAGAAGATCCTAACTAAGGTCTTGTCTATTTCTTGGGAAAGCAAAATCACTACTATCCAAGAATCCAAAAATATGGCAACCCTGAGATTGGATGAGCTGATTGGAAACCTCAGTGCCTATGAACTGAGAAGACAGATAATTAAGATGGATGGTCCAAAGAAGGAGAGGAGTCTAGAACTAGGAATCACTGAGGGATCAAATCTGGAGGAGGATGAGATGGCCATGATCACCAAATAATTCAAAAACATTCTCATGAGGAAGAAGGGCATCTCTAGAGGAGGAAAGTACAACAAAGCAAAAGCTCTAGAAAGGCCAACCAACGAGGGATGCTATAAATGTGGTAAGACTGACCATCTCATCAAAAACTATCCTCAGTGGGAAGTAGAATGGAAAAAAAAAGATATGAAAGAGGAACAGGAAGAAGGAACAGGTCCAACCCAAGAAAACCACAACAAAGGCTATGGTTTCTGCTTGTGGGGAAAGTTCAGATGAGGAATCAAAAGATGGGGAGACTGAAGATCAGGCGCTCATGGAAATTGCAGAATCTGATGAGGAATCACATGAAGAACCAGAGGTTCAAGTGAGAGGAGGCAGCCAAATTTGGTATTTGGATAGTGGCTGCTCAAAGCATATGACTGGGAACATGGAACAGTTCCTTTCACTTGAAAGTCTCAAAGGAGGATATGTCTCCTTTGGAAACGGAAAGAAAGGTGAAACTATTGGGGTTGGTAAGGTAGGTAAGGATGACACACGATCCATTGAACATGCGTATCTAATATATGGCTTGAAATATAGCATGATCAGTGTATCACAACAGTGTGATAGAGGTAACCTGGTTGCTTTTACTTCCACAAAATGTTTTGTGATTAANAGTCTAACTCAGCTTAACAAACTAGTCTCTAAGGACTTAGTGGTAGGACTTCCTAACATTAAGTTGAAGGAGGACAAAGTTTGTGAGGCATGTGCCATGGGGAAGCAGGTAAGGTCCTATTTCAAAAGTAAGAAAATAGTTAGTAACACCAGGACGTTGGAACTGGTTCAGATGGATCTATGTGGTCCTATGAGAACTCTAAGTAGATGTGGTAAGAGATATGTAATAGTGCTAGTTGATGATCATTCAAGGTTCACTTGGACCTTATTCCTGGCATCTAAGGATCAAGCATTTGATATGTTCACTTCGTTTGTCAAGAAAACTCAAAATCAATTGGACATCAACTAGCATCAATAAGATCTGACCATGGTACTGAATTGGAGAATGCTAAGTTTGCTGAGTTCTGTGATGAACATGGTGTTAATCATAACTTTTCTACTCCTAGAACCCCACAGCAAAATGGAGTTGTTGAAAGGTAAAACAGAACTCTTGAAGACATGGAAAGAACCATGCTTCTATCTAGCAAACTACCTCACAATTTCTGGGCTGAAGCAATAAACACTGCTTGTTACATAATCAATAGATGCATGAACAGACCTCTGGTAGAGAAAACTACCTATGAATTACTAAATGGGAGAAATCCCAACATATCCCACTTTAGGGCTTTTGGATGCAAGTGTTTTGTGCATAATAAT
>ML387579.1:22538-82104 GCA_005239525.1 Nicotiana knightiana | reverse complement strand
CTTGATTGATACGTAAATTCCCTGTGGGATCGACTCTGGGCATAATACCCCGGATTATATTTGCAACGCCCGCTTAGTATTTTATAAGACATAGTTGAGCGTGATCAAATTTTGGCGCCATCGACGGGGAGTCAACAATGCATGCCTAGAAACTCATCGAGGACTGGTGAAGTAGTTGAAGCCTTATCAGACCCCGAGAAAGTTTTCAAGGCCCTAAACCGGACCAACAGGAAAAGCAAACATCAACCACAAATTGAACAAACTGAAACCGACATGGAAGATCCACACAACCGGAACAATAATGGGGATGATGTGGTAGACCCAGTCGCTCAAATAGGGGCAGAGGCTCCCTTATATGACTGGGCACAACCCACAACTGAGAATTTGGCCACTACGATACTGGTCCCTCAGATACAGGCCGAGTCCTTCCAGATAACAAAACAATATGTTGCACTTATTGCAGAACAAGGGACTATTCTCAGGGTCATACATTGAAGACCCCCAACAGCATTTGAAAAACTTCCTGTCAATTTGTAAAACACAGAGGCAGCCAAACGTCACTCAGGATGCAATAAAACTGTTGTTGTTTCCATTCTCAATGAGTGGCGCTGCCCAGACTTGGCTAAACTCACTCCCCATCAATTCCATTACCACATGGGAGGAGTTAGTCAAACAGTTCGTGAACAAGTTTCATCCACCCAACGAGACTGCTCAACAAATTGATGAAATCTTGAGCTTCAGACAGAAACTAGTTGAAACAATGCAAGAGACATGTGAACGATTTAAGGGGATGCTGGTTATCTGTCCACATCATGGTATTCTAGAGCAAATGTTGGGGCATCGTTTTTATATGGGTTTGGCTGATACTGTTAAAGCAAATGTTGATGCTTCGGCTGGTGGAGCATTCCTGAGCAAAACGTGGAGAGAAAGTCAAATCTTACTTGATAAAATGGCACAGAATTCAGGATGGACAACAAGGAATGCACCCATTACTCTTGTAGTTCACTCAGTGCCATTCGATCCATCTAATTCTATTGCAGAGAATGTGGCCACCTTGATAACACAGATGAGTATACTTACTAAGAAGGTGGACACCCGCACGCCCGTCACTTGGTATGTGCGTCACCTCAATTATAATCATAAATCATTTAGCTCGGGGTTTCAAACCCTCAGAACCAAGTTTGGAAACGTTACTTACCTCAAAACCGGCTAAAATACTATTCCGCAGTGCCTTTGCCTCTAAATCCGGCCTCTGAGTGCTCCAAATCTACCAAGTTCAGATTTTTATCATCAAATTATGCTTAAGGAATGAATTCCAATTGAAAAGTACCAATTTTAGCTCAAAACCTGAAATTAGTCAAAACCCGATCCCCGGGGATCGCGTCCCGAAACTGAGAAATTCTTATACCAATCTGTTCTTCATCATCTCACGAGTCCATACATATAATGAACATCAAATTCGGAGTTCATTTGGCCCCTCAAATAAATCCCTAAAGGTCTCATAAATCTCAAGCCCTAAACCTCCTCTTTCTACTGATTTTCATGAATTAATTGCTGAGATTGTGTTCTATAATCCCCATAAACGAGTTTTAATGATCAAAACAGTTACCTCTATGATGAACACTGATTTTCCCTCTTCAAAATCGCCTCAAGAGCCTCTTCCCGTTCAAAGATGGTGTTAAAAGGTCTAATGGTCGCGGAGGGTTTTAATTTATACTTTCTGCCCAGGGGTTCCGCACCTGCGGCCCATGTGTCGCACCTGCAGGACTCCACCTGCGGTCAAAACAACCGCACCTGCGCCTTTTCATTAAACGGCCTAACTCCGCACCTGCGATCGACCTCTCGCACCTGCGGCCTCGCAGGTGCGACAACTAACTCGCACCTGCGGAATCTTCTCAACCAGAAAATCTTCCGCACCTGCGGTTCCACGTCTGCTCCTGCGTAACCGCACCTGTGGATCCCCATCCGCAGGTGCGAAAACACCAGCACCAGCATTTTCAGCAACAACAAATATGCTCCAAACTCCCCGTTAACCACCTGAAGCTATCCCGAGCCCCTCGGGACCCCAACCAAACATACCAACACACCACGTATGATCATTCAAGCTTAGTTTCACCCGGAATTACAATGGGCACTGCTGGTGCCTGAGCCTCTCTCGCTGGAACCTCAACTGCGAGGACCTGATCATTAGTAGTGGGAAGGTCCACAGGTACTGCCCCGGCTGCTGAGCGGGCTGCACCCCTCCCTCTGCCACGGCCTTGACCTCCAGCTAGTCCTGGTGGTGTCTGATTACCACAATCGGTATCACGAGTCCTCACCATCTGTGAAAGAATGAAAACAACAGAAGTTTAGTTCGAGAATTCAACAGAGTCGCACGACAGAATTCATTAATGTGGGATTCTTCCTAAGGGTTCTGTAGGCTCTCGAAGATAAGTACAGACATCTCCGTACCGATCCTCAAGACTCTACTAAACCTGCTCATGACTGGTGAGACCTATTTAACCTAGCGCTCTGATACCATCTTGTCACGACCCAATTTCGGAGTCGTGATGGCGCCTGTTGTGGAACCAGGCAAGCCGTCCTTTTTAACTAAGCTAAATTCAATTTTCAGTAAGAATACAAATTTTAAACGAATTTATTAATAATAATAAGAATCTGAAGTTTAAAAACAATATTTGAAAAACTAAATTTAAGACGTCCAACCCCGGATACGGTGTTACTCAGTCATGAGCTGCTATTTAAAAAAAATAAAGAATGAAGAAATACACAACATAGTCTCAAAATAAGTGCAACAAGTGGAATAAGGAAGAGAAGACGAGGTCGTGATCGCCAGCTGCTACCTCGACAACTCCAATGAAAACTCTGTCCGCTGCTCAATATCCACTGCCGAGTCCCGGTGTACCTGAATCTGCACACGAGGTGCAGGGGGTAACGTGAGTACACCAACTCAGAAGTAACGAACCCAAACTAGGGACCGATGACCGTAGTCAATCCGTACTGAGGAAAAAGGCCAGTCCACCCCCCACGGAGAAGATCCATCTCCGGAATACAACACTCGGACAATTTCCATATCTAGGGAAGATCCATCCCTCTCATAACATCAGCTTCAGACAAGATCAATGCCCATGCAAGATCCATCCCTCACATAACATCAACTTCGGACAAGATCCATGCCCAGGGAAAATCCATCCCTCAATATCAATGCGCTCACTAGGGGTGTAAAGACTCCGGAGGGGCCCTAGTGGCCTAAGAGCCATATCAAGCCAACAAAGGCATGATTTCATATCGCTGCGGTGTGCAGTCCGATCTCATAATTGTCTCAATAACAGGCTCTCGGCCTCACTCAGTCATTACTCTACAGTCTCACTCACATGGATCACAGATGCATCCATCAGCCCGAAACAATGATAAGTATGCATATAATTAAAAATACTGAGACTGAGATATGAAGTGGTATGCTATAACATGACTGAGTATATGAATTNTGAAGCCTAGCATTTATACTTAACATGATTTCTAACAGGTTCACAATTACCATATTAACAGAAGCACAAATATCATCAGCGAATAATCACTAAGCGGTGCCATGGGATAAGCCAGGCCACAAATACTCGGTGCACACCCACACACCCGTCACTTGGCATGTGCGTCACCTTAATTATAGTCATAAATCATTTAGCTCGGGGTTTCAAACCCTCAGAACCAAGTTTGGAAACGTTACTTACCTCAAAACCGGCTAAAATACTATTCCGCAGTGCCTTTGCCTCTAAATCCGGCCTCTGAGTGCTCCAAATCTACCAAGTTCAAATTTTTATCATCTAATTATGCTTAAGGAATGAATTCCAATTGAAAAGTACCAAATTTAGCTCAAAACCCGAAATTAGTCAAAACTCGACCCCCCCGGCCCGCGTCCCGAAACTCAGAAAATTTTATACCAATATTTTCTTCATCATCTCACGAGTCCGTAAATATAAAGAACATCAAATTCGGAGTTTGTTTGACCCCTCAAATAAATCCTTAAAGGTCTCATAAATCTCAAGCTCTAAACTTCCTCTTTCTACTAATTTTCATGAATTAATTGCTGAGATTGTGTTCTTTAATCACCCATAAACGAGTTTTAATGATCAAAACACTTACCGCTATGGTGAACGTTGATTTTCCCTCTTCAAAATCGCCTCAAGAGCCTCTTCCCGTTCAAAGATGGTGTTAAAAGGTCTAGTGGTCGCGGAGGGTTTTAATTTATACTTTCTGCCCAGAGGTTCCACACCTGCGGCCCATGTCTCGCACCTGCGGTAAAAATAACCGCACCTGCGACTTTTCATTAAACGGCCTAACTCCGCACCTGCGATCGACCTCCCGCACCTGCGGCCTCGCAGGTGCGGCAACTAACTCGCACCTGCAGAATCTTCTCACTTAGAAAATCTTCCGCACCTGCGGTGCCACGTCCGCTCCTGCGTAAGCGCACCTTCGGCTCCCCATCCGCAGGTGCGAAAACACCAGCACCAACAACTTCCGCAACAACAATTATGCTCCAAACTCCCCATTAACCACCCGAAACCATCCCGAGCCCCTCGGGACCCCAACCAAACCTACCAACACACCACGTATGATCATTCAAGCTTAGTTGCACTCCCAAAACACCTAAACTAACATCGAAACACCCAAAATCACATCGGATTCAAGCCTAACAACTTTAAATTTCTAAAATCCACCAATGATGCCGAAACTATCCAAAACAACTCCGATTGACCTAAATTTTTGCAAACGTATTCAAAATGACATTACAAACCTGTTTCAACTTCCGGAATTCCATTCCGACCTCGCTATCCTATTTTCCACTGCCGACCGGAAATCGCCAAAAACTAACTTTCGCCAATTCAAGCCTAATTCTACACCGGACATCACAAAAATATTTCGAACATACTCCTAAGTCCTAAATCACCTAACGAAGCTATCTGAGCCATAATATCCGCATTCTGAGGTCGTTTCCCAATAAGTCAACTCTCAGTTGACTTTTCCAACTTTAAGGTTATTTTTAAGGACTAAGTGGCTAAACTCTCACTACAACCATTCTGATTTCAAGCCTACCAACTCTAACACATCAATAACAATATAACCAACCTATGACAAGTCAAGAATAGTAATTATAATGCAAGTTCTACGTAACGACGGACAGGGTCGTTACAACAATATCATACAACTTAAATATAATTTTTGTACAATATTTTTAACTTTCATACAATAGTTAAATAAAAATATATATATAAACAACAAAATACAATTTTTCTACAATTTTACTATAATTTCGTAAATATAATATATGTCATATCTTCTTCTTCTTCTTCTTCTTCTTCTTCTTCTTCTTCGAGTTTCAATCTGAAATTCAGCCAAAATCAAGTCTAATCTTCACTAAAACACCCTCAAAATTGAGATATAAACTCCAAACTATATTCCCAATTGTTTGCAAAGCACCCAATCCAAAGAAATAATGGTTTTTGAACATCCAAATTCGAATTCAAAGCTTCAAAGCTTTTTAATGGCTGTCAATAGTGGAATTGCTGCTCTCTTTTCCTTTGCTTTACATTACTAAAATTCGGGATTGAGAGATAGAGAGAGAAGTAGAGAAAATTCCCAATTCTTTGCAGCAACACCCAATTCAAACAAATAATATTTTTTCAAAATTCAAATTTGAATTCAAAGTTTTAAAGCTTTTTAATGGTTGTCAATGGTGGAATTGCTGCTCTCTTTTCCTTTGCTCTACTTTACTGGAATTAGGGATTGAGAGATAGAGAGACGTAGAGAGAGAGAAAGAGTGTAGGGGAGAGAGAGAGAGAGAGAGACGGAGAGAAAGAGCACATGAGGGAGAGAGAATAATGATGAGAAATAATTGATTCCTAATATAAAGGGATACTCATTTAATTCTTAAAGTGTCTATAATTTGTAAATTTGTATATAGGAGGTAATTAAATTAAAACTTGAGTAGGGTGGGTAATAAGGTTTTCAATAGTGTATAGCATTGTAAAAAATTCTTTAACAAATGATAGTTCTTGTAAAACCGGTGAATTACGTAAGGTGTAGGACAAATGACTTGTTGGGCTTTGTTTTTGTACTACCATTAGCGCGATTATGAAGCGGAATGGATGGGCGACTATTTGGGTTAATTCTTTAAAAGGAATTTTCAGAAACCACTATTTTCTCATGGCTATTAACCTTTTATAGCTACCATATAAATAATTACTTTCTATAGCTACTATTCAGTTGTTACGGTAGTGTATTTGCGTTGTTGTATTCATGAATACAACAGCAAAAAGTGCTTAAAAATCAGGGTAGTCCAGTTGTATGCGCATGTATTCAAATGTATTCGCATCATGTATTCATGAATACAACAGCAAAAAGTGCTTAAAAATCAGGGTAGTCCAGTTGTATGCGCATGTATTCAAATGTATTCGCATCATGTATTCATGAATACAACAACAAAAAATACCTAAAATCAGGGCAGTCCAACTTTACGTGATTGTATTCACATTGCTGTCTTCATGAATACAGGAGTAAAAAGCGCCTAAAATCAGGGTAGTCCAGCTGTACGCGCATGTATTCACACGTATTCGCGTCATGTATTCATGAATACAACAGTAAAAAATGCCTAAAATCAAGGCAGTCCATTTTACGTGCATGTATTCGCATTGTTGTATTCATTAATACAGTAGTAAAAAGCGCCTAAAATCAAGGCATTCCAGCTGTATGCGCATGTATTCACATGTATTCGCGCCATGTATTCATGAATACAGTAACGAGAACCTTAAAAATAGGTATGTCCAGTTGTCTAAGTGAGAGAAAAAACATAAATAGTGTATTTCATGTCTCAATAGTAGTATATACCATAAATACTTATTTGGCAATAAAATATAAAGGTAGCTATAGAAAATAATATTTTTAAATAATGATTTATAATAAATAGGGTATATACCTTTGCTAGTCTTTAATCTTTTTAATTCTCTTTCTCTCTCTCAAATGGGAGAAAGTACTCGTCTTTTTAGTACACTAGAGAATAGTGAAGATACATAAAAGGGAAAATCACCCACACTGTCACTCTATAAATTTTTCCAACCAAAAATAGCCTAAACAAAATATTTACTAAAAAGGCCCAAATGTCATTTTAAGCCCAAATAGTTTCAATTAATGTCAGGTTTTTTGTATTCATTATTTTTGTTTTACAGACTTAAAAAAAGGACCGTTCTCTCTCTCTCTATCTATCTATATATCTATCTATCTCACTCTCTCTTTATGCGATTTGTCGCTAAATTGAACCAAAATTGCTGACGACAAAACAAGATACATTTGCAGTGATTTTTGTCTGAGATAATTTGGAGTAGAAAATCTCTTGGTTTGTATATTTTTTCGGATTGCATGTGTTTTTGGAGAAACGATGTTGCTTTTTTTAGGATTTTGTCGCTGAAATGTTTAGTTAGAGTTCGTTGTAGGTATCTGTTATAGATGATTTTGTTAGTTTTGGTTGAGTTTTGTATCAATTTATTCACAAAATTATGTAACCGTATGTTCGTATAGATTTTTTTATTTATTTAAATTTTTTCATTCAACCTAGTTTCAATTGTGAAACATAGCAGTATGACAAGACGAACTCGTTCGATGAGTTCATCTTCTTATTCAAAGTCGTTTCAATTGAGAAATCGAGTAACATGAGAAGAGAAACTAGGTCGATGAGGTTATCTCCTCATTCAACCCTGAATTAAGTCAAGAAATCGATTGATGAACGAAATATGGGAAGATAAAATCATTCCAACAGTGTTAAAGTGTTAGAATCTCGAACGGATGTTGTTGGACAATGTGAGAAAAAGAAGAGCAAAAGGATTAAAGTGGATGATGTTGAAGCTAAGAGTAAATGTGTCATGGTGGACAAAGTGAATTTGGGTGTCAAACCAAAAAAGAATAAGGTTCAGAAGGCAGAAAAATTTAAAATTCCTGATAAAGTTTGTAAGGTACATACAATTTTAGTTATATTTTTTGTATTGTTGAATCTTCTTTTAACATTGGATTTAGTTTGTATTTGTTTGTTGTTAATTCGTATCATTTGTTCGTAGCCTTGGAAGCTTTATATTCCGGTTGGTGAGCCTTTTCATGTTATTCATTGGACATTATACACTAATGTAGACATCATATCAGTATACAGTCAAAATTGACTGATGTCCAACTTCAGATGTGTCACGACCCAAATTTCCCTCCGTTGGGTATCGTGACGACACCTAGTCTTAAGGACTAGGTAAGACTAATACTCATGGAATAGCAACAGAAATAAACAAAAACCAAATATTTTTCTGAAATAAAGAATTCCTTGATACAATGCATATTCCCAAAACCCGGTAGTACAAGTCATAAACTCTATAATGTTACTACAACTTCTAAATACAACAGTTTAGAAATAAGTAAGAACAATTGAATAAAAGAAGGAAGGTGACTCCGAAGCCTGCGAACACAGCAGCAGGTTTACCTTGAGTCTCCTCGGCAATGATCCGCGTAGCTATTAACAATCAACACCTGGTCTGCACAAAAAAATGTGCGGAAGTGTAGTATGAGCACATCACAGCGGTGCCCAGTAAGTATCAAGACTAACTTCGATGAAGTAATGATGAGGGCTAGTCAAGAGACCGCTGGTCTAATAAATTATACAGACATAAATATAGAAATGACAGAGTATGACATCTATCTAATGACTGCACACTATAGTAAATAACAGAACACCTACAATGTGGAAGGAATACATCAAACACAATGGAACAACATAATAATACACAGGCAGGATAGTCGGAAGTACTAGCCAGAACCGGAAACCACAACGAAATAAGAAGACCAGTAACTCAGCACCGCATTAGTTTGTCCACATCGGGCCTTAGCCAATCAAACCCAATAAATTGGTCAAATCCTCGAGTGAAACTTTTCAACCACAAGTTTATATTGAAAGCTTTAAAAATATAATCATTTCAGTGGAAAAATTTCCTTTGAAATATACCTTCTCCAAAGATACATAAATATACTTTACAAAACGAAATTCTCAAATGTAATTCCTTTCCATAAAAGCTTTTCAAATTTACCTTTCTAGTAAATGTTTTTCAAACATAATTTCCTTCAAATAAAGGCTTTGCAAACATCCTTTTGAAAAAAATAATAATAACCTTGCAAACATAGTTTCCTTCAAGGTAAATGCCTGTAAACTTTAATTTTCAATAATTGTCTTTCAGACATAGTTTTTCTTCAATATAAAAACAACCGGGATTCCGTCCCGTAGTTCAGAATTTGTCATGCAGTGCAGGGGAATCTCCTGGAATACGTCTGTAGTCCCAAAATAAATATGCAGTGCTGGGGGATCTCCGGGAATACGTCCGTAGTCCCAAAGTAAATATGCAATGTAGTACAGAGGGGAAAGCTCTCGGAATACATCCGTAGTCCCAATTTAAATATGCAGTACAGGGGAAAAGCTCCCGAATTACGTCTATAGTCCCAATTTAAATATGCAGTACAGGGGGGAAAGCTCCTGGAATACGTCCGTAGTCCCAATTTAAATATACAGTACAAGGGTAAAGCTCCCGGAATACGTCCGTAGTCCCAATCTAAATATGCAGTGCAACAACCAAAGACAACAATTATAGCACGGCAGAAAACGCGCACATCACCACATCAAATGCAAAGCAACCAGAACAAGGACACAAGATACGAAGAATAAATCAATACAAGGACTTCAATTCACAAAGAAGCAGTAGAACATCGTTCACAAGGAATAATCACGACATAGAATACTATGTGCAAAAGGGAAACAACTTGACCGGGGAAAAGCAAGACAAACAGCAAATCCACAAATTCAAGTCAACAATAAGAAGACAACACAAGTCAAATAATCCCAAGTAAGGACAAGTCGACTAAGATATAAGTCCTTATGAGGTTGAGAAAATTATGAGGGATATTCAACCATTTAATTAATTATAGGTAGCTTATGAAAATATAGCATGATGATAGAGAGGTAAAACCTTTGGTTAAGTCAAATCAGAGTCAAGTAGGCGGTAAGGGTGGATCCTAAGGCAATTAGTTCTAATTAAAGCATGTAGAGGAGAAACTAGCAGATAAGAACCCAATCGTATCAAGATCAACTTCATACAAGGTGAATATAAGGACCTAAGATCCCTAAAAGGTCAACCTTCTACAAATAAGTCCGAGCACACACTCGTCACCTTGCATACCCGAACTAAAACTAACATAGAAGACTCAAATCCTAAGGGGTAATTTCCCCACACAAGGTTAGGCAAGATACTTACCTCGACGGCGACGACCCAATAC
Organism: Nicotiana knightiana; assembly: GCA_005239525.1. Taxonomy (NCBI): domain Eukaryota; kingdom Viridiplantae; phylum Streptophyta; class Magnoliopsida; order Solanales; family Solanaceae; genus Nicotiana; species Nicotiana knightiana. The sequence continues at coordinate 71,760 of ML387579.1, read as the reverse complement.
TCTAAATGGACTTCTCGGGCGAAAAGACCTCCGGACGGCTCAAATCCAACTATAACAACTCCAAAACATACATAAATTATATGAGGAACTATTCCGAATAATAAAGTTTTAATCTTTAAAAAATTATAAAAATCGACCCAAAAGTCGACCCCCGGGCCCGTACCTTGGAACCCGTCAAATTTTACAAAATCCGAATACCCATTCCGATATGAGTTCCATCATACAAAAATTACCAAATTCCTATACCATTTCATCCCTCAAATCATGAATTTTCGTTTTGAGAATTTTCTTCAAAAACCAACATTTTCTTCAACCCAAAACACAACTTAAATGATAAAAACAAAGATAAAATCATGGAACATATATAATTCTAGGTGAAGAACACTTGCCCACTCGATTAGCTTGAAAATCCCCAAAATAATCGCTCCCAAATCTGAAGTCCAAAGCTCAAAATGTGAAGAAAATGGCTAACCCTCGTTTATAAGAATATTCCTAGGACATCCGTACCTGCGACCACTTAACCGCACCTGCGCAATCGCAGGTGCGAAATACAAACCGCACCTGCGCTCCTACCCGCACCTGCGCCCAAGAACCGCCTCTGCGGGGGCCGAACCTACGCCCCAAAGTTCTGCACCTGTGGAGGCTGCCCAGTCCGCTTATTCTCTCACCTGCGTTATCTTTTCTGCACATGCGGTCCCCTATCCACAGGTGCGGCCACACCAGAACAGCAACACCAGCTGCATTTCCAAACTTCAAACTTTTCGATAACCTTCCTAAACCATTCCGAGCCCCTCGAGCCTCAACTAATTACACCAATAGGTCACATACCAACGCATGAACTTAGTAGAACTTTTGGAACACCCAAAACAACATCAAAACACCGAATAAATCTCGGATTCAAGTCTAGAATTTCTAAACTTCAAAAATACGCCAACGATGCTGAAACCAACCAAACCCCAACCGAATGACCAGAAATTTTGCGCGCACGTAAAAAATGATGCTACGAACCTATTCCAACTTCCGGAATTCCATTCCTACCCCGATATCAAAATTTCATCTATCGGTCGAAATCGCCGAAATTCTAACTTTCGCCGAATTACATCAGATTACTCTACGGACCTCTAAAACCAAGCCCAGACGCGCGCCTAAGTCCAAAATCACCATACGAAGATGTTGGCATTATTTAAAACTCATTCCGAGGTTGTTTACACAAAAGTCAAACCTCCGGTCAACTTCCATCGCTTAAGCTTCAAAAACTGAAAATTTTCCTTCCAATTCGACTCTGGATCCTCTAGTAACTGAATCCAACCATGCACGTAGGTCGATACACACAGTGCAAAGCTATTCAAGACCTTACGCCATCGGGCGGAGCTTAAATTCTCAAAATGACTAGTCAGGTCGTTATATTCCCCCCTCTTAAAACAAACGTTCGTCCCCAAACGTGCCAAGATTCACCTCGAACTCATCCAATCACTGAATGCACACTTCCAACACACACTCGCAGGTGATCCCACGTCATCCCGACCTACATACACCTGATGACATAATCACAACCACAATTTAGCCTTCCTATCACCACCGGTAAGCCTCATACCTAAATTTCTCACCTTCTACTCATTTCCAAAAGATCCGATTCTAAATCCATATCCGGCATCAGCCTTAACCAGCTGCATCAACTCATGACTACCCCCATAAGGTACGACCACACAGTATAACACACCACAAATAGGTCTCTACTAACACTTCTAATCAGAATAGCTGCTCGAAATCAACTCAACACCGACAATTAGCCTCATATCTGATAGAACTCTGTTTCAAACTTCCACCTCACTGATAATAATGCAAGAAACACGAGGACCTCATACTTTGACACCCGAATTACCAAGCCACAACTAATACCACCGGGCACACACCCCGCAAGCTAAAACTCAAGGAGCACATACCGAAAATGACTGATTATGAAAAGAGAAACACATAAGGGAACTATCAAACAAGCCCGACAGGAACTACTCTCTACCAGTACTGACCCACAACTGATATAACGAGGAAAAAATGAAAACATATAAACAAATCACAAGGAGCCTATCCTGATAAAATCTCCACCGCGGCACTCAGCCCGGTTCAAACATATCGAATCATAAAATATCACAAGGGTCTCGCCCTAACCTCTAAATCACATACCGAATATATATCATACCATTTGAAATATCTCACTAACTCAGCTCTGCCAATATCTCCACACTCAAACAACCTCTCTGTGGACGTGGCTGTGGAAACTGTGCAATATGAGTACTCTGAGACCCCTGAGTACCTAAAACCCATACGAAGCTGGTAATGCAAACTGAACCAGCTGACCCACAAAACCTCTACCATGTCGTACTCTGCCTCCATAATAAGGACCAGTAGATCTCCCCGGCCTCCGAGGCCTCCCTGTACTCTCTCTCCTGAACTCATCTGTCCTCTCGCTCTCGGTCCCATATGCCCCCTAACCGGCAAGCGATCCCTACCACCTGCTGAAATGAAACATCCGACTCCAACTCCCAAGTCATGCTGAACCGAATATCATGCTTGAACCCTTCAATGAATCTACGGAATCTCCTCCTAGCTGAAGCAACCAAGGGAGGTGCATACCTGGCCAACTCACTAAATCTGACGGCATACTCCAATTGTGACACAACACCCTGACGCAACTACTCGAACTTCGCGCACCGTGCATCTCGAAGGAACTGAGGTACAAACCCTCTCAAGAAAATCTCTGAAACCTGAACCCATGTAAGTGAAGCTGACTCGTCCAGGCTACCCAACTCATATGCCCGCCTCCACTGACAAATCACTCCTTCGAACAGAGACGTGATAAAAAGAAACCCCGCTCGACTCCACAATACCCATAGCACGAAGAATGCAGTGTCACTCCTCCAGGAAATTCTGGGCATCATCTGTCGCCCATCCACTGAAAGATAGGAGGGTGTTACTTCCTGTACCTCTTAAGTCCAAGGTGTTCTTCCTTCGATGCTGCTGCCCTAACCACGGGCTGAACTGGAACCACATGCTGTGCTGCCATGATGACTGGAACCTGACCAACATGATATCGCTGCTCTAGAGTGTAGATGGTGGGAGTCTGAACTCCTCCCCTGATCTGTGGAGTAGCCGGTGCACTAGAATCAATCCTGCCTGAGTCAATGTACCAATTATACTCAAAAATTGCGCCCAGGTCTCCTGTAGTCCGGGCGTAAAAACAGGAACCTCCAGTACCTGTCCCCCAACTGGAATTACCGGCGGCTCCTCAAGGGCTGTTCTTGTAAATGTCCCAACTGCGGCACGTGCTCCTCGTCGATCTCTACCTCTACCCCCAGCGACATCTGTCTCGGGGGTAACATCATCAGGAACCGCAGCTCGTGTCCTCACCATCAGTGAGAGAATGGAATGAGAATTTTAAAACTTCAAGATCAATGAACCCGCACGATAGGAATGAAGGAAGTGAAATTGTCCTAATAGTCCCGTAGCCTCTCGAAGATAAGTACAGACGTCTCTGCACTGATTCGCAAGACTCTACTAGACTCGATTATGACTCGTAACACCTACGAACCTAGAGCTCTGATACCAACCTGTCACGACCCAAATTTCCCTCCGTTGGGTATCGTGATGGCACCTAGTCTTAAGGACTAGGTAACCCTGATACTCATAGAATAGCAACAGAAATAAACAAAAATCAAATATTTTTCTGAAATAAAGAATTCCTTGATACAATGCATATGCCCAAAACCCGGTAGTACAAGTCATAAACTTTATAAGGTTACTACAACTTCTAAATACAATTGTTTAGAAATAAGTAAGAACAGTTGAATAAAAGAAGGAAGGTGACTCCGAAGCCTGCGAATGCAGCAACAGGTTTACCTTGAGTCTCCTCGGCAATGATCCGCATAGCTATTAACAATCAATACCTGGTCTCCATAAAAAAATGTGCATAAGTGTAGTATGAGCACACCACATCGGTGCCCAATAAGTATCAAGACTAACCTCGGTGAAGTAGTGACGAGGACTAGTCAAGACACCATCGGTCTAATAAATTATACAGACATAAATATAGAAATGACAGAGTATGACATCTATCTAATGACTGCACACTATAGTAAATAACAGAACACCTACAATGCGGAAGCAATACTGTCACGACCTAAAATTTATTAAGGTCGTGATGGCGCCGGAGACCACTGTCAGGCAAGCCAATCTTTAATTAGTTGAAATAGATTCTTGTTTTAACATTTTTGAAATAATTAAGTTTAACTTATTACGTAGTAACTAAACAAAATCTGTAAAGTAAATACAACAGTTTAATATTCCATTTTTATAAATTACATCCCATACACATCCCAGAACCTGGTGTCGCAAGTGCATGAGCAATTTCTAAGAATTTATACAATTATTACAAAGCTTGTCCGAGATACAAATTGGATAATGGAATTTAAAACAAAATGAATATAATACGAGGGAGACTCTTCCAGCTGCGGATCGCCTCCGGATGATACAGCTCGCCTAAGTCTCCAAACCAGCCACATTGCTGTGAAATGCCTGTGCAATAAAAATGCACAGCAAGTGTAACATGAGTACGAAAACAACGTGTACTCAGTAAGTATCCCGCCTAACCTCAAAGAGGTAGTGATGAGAGGTCGAATTAGACACTTGCTACAAGTCAATTTAGTATAATCAAGTGAGACACTAAGCATGAATGTCATAGACAATTTATTTAAATCAAGAATATATATTATCAACTCCTTCCATATTTAACACTTTAAATCTTCATCATTTCAGTTGACAACTTAAATAATAATCAGGGATACGAAGCATCAGACTTACTTCACATTTTACACATCAATTCTTCTTCTTCTTAACTGGCCATTAAAAACTTCCTTAGGCCGATAAACAAGTATTGATCATAGGAAATACGCAGCAATTATCATGCAAAACGAATGCTGAGGGTCGAACGGCGCAGACCAACAATAATAAATTGTGCACTGCCGAAGGGTCGAATGGCTCGAACCATAGATGCATCTATTTTCCCCGCTCGCGAATCGATCAAGCAACACGGTCAACATAATAATGATAAGGCTAAATTTCTCGTGAATCATACCTGCGACTCAGGTGCTCATATGTACACGTATTCACATAATAAATCCACATTTTTTATCAAGAAAACAGCTTCTCAAGAAAATGATAAAATTCTTCTTAAAGGAACACAAAAATCGCATTTAAATCTTTGTTCTGAAACTCATTTGCCAAGTTTTATAATATTCAATAATAAAACCTTATAAGGAACACAATTATCCACGGAGGAATCAATCCTCTTTCTAGGTGATTAAGAAAATGAACTCTAGTCTTCTTAGCGATTCAATTATTATTCCGATCATATTAGAGGTCTAATATTACCGGCAAGATCACAAGTACAACAAGTAAGACATGCTAGTGGGTCCTAGATTACCCGGACATGGCATAATAGTAGCTACGCACGGACTCTCGTCACCTCGTGCGCACGTAGCCCCCGCAGATTGTAACACATATTTAATTAGTTCACCTAGGGGGATAATTCCCCCTCACAAAGTTAGAAATGAGACTTACCTCACTCCGAAATCCCATAACCGACTTCCAATCCCTTCCGACGTCTCCAATGGATGCACAACACCCCCAAACTACCAAATAACGGGCAAAGCAATGAAAATTCATTCTAATACTCGTAACAAATTCAAATTATATACTTTCCCAACTCCGCCAGTGAATTGACCAAAATGCCATCGGGCCCACGTGCCCGAATTCCGAAATTTCTCGAAGATATACCCTACCCATAGTCTTACTAACTCAAATATACAATTTACTCTAAATCCCATGCTCAAATTCGTGGCTAAAAATTCAAATACAAATTTCTAGGTTTTCTTCAAAATTTCCCAATTTCCTACTAATTTCTATGTCTAATTCCATGCATAAACCTTGTGTTTAACTTAAAATCATGAAGAAATTACTTACCTAGTAATGCATGATGTAAATCCCTCTTGAAGCTCTCCTAAAATCTCCCCATCCATGAGAAATATGAGAGAAATGGCCAATAAATCTCGGTTTTAAAATATTTTGCCTAGGCCATTTTTCGCACCTGTGATTCGATCTTCACACCTGCTCTCCCGCAGTGTAACGACCCGGCCGGTCTTTCCATGAGATTTACCCCGTTTCCCCCATTTCTTCATTTGTCATATATTGTTTAGTTTGTCTATGTTGTGTTGGGTCAAATGGTTTGTGTCCGGAGTGGTCATGGTGAGAATTGAGGCATTTGGTCTCCTAAAGTAGCCTAATAGTTGAGAAAGTCAACTGATAGTTGACTTATTGGTGAACGACCTCGGAATGCATATTTTATGGCTCGGATAGCTTCATTAGGTGATTTGGGACTTAGGAGTGTGTTCGGAATGAAGTTTTGATGTCCGGTGTAGAATTAGGCTTGAATTGGCGAAAGTTAGTTTTTGGGGATTTCCGGTCGGCAGTGGAAAATATCCTATCGGGGTCGGAATGGGATTCCGGAAGTTGGAACAGGTCCGTAATGTTATTTTGTGTATGTGTGAAAAATTTCAGGTCAATCAGAGGTGTTTTGGTTGGTTTTGGCGAAATTGACGAAATTGGAAATTTCAAAGTTCATAGGCTTGAATTTGATGTAATTTTGGTGTTTTCATGTTGTTTTTGGTGTTTCGAAGGCTCGACAAAGTTAGAATAATGCTATGGGGTGTGTTGGTATGTTTGGTTGGAGCCCCGAGAGGCTCGGGATTGATTTCGGATGGTTGGCGGAGTTTTGAACTTGGAAAATTGCAGCAAATGGCTGCTGGTGTAAGTTTCTGGTGTTGGCCGCACCTGCGAATGGGTAGCCGCAGGTACGACGTCGCAGGAGCGAAATGCCATGCGCAGGTGCGAAAGGAGGCTAGGTAGGGGAAATTCACAGGTGCAAAGAGTTGGCCGTAGGTGCGAAAATTGGCCCGTTAGTGGGATTGCGCAGGTACGCACCTGGGACCGCAGGTGCGAGTCCGCAGGTGAGATTAAGTGTCCGCAGGTGCGGAATTGCTGGGAATAGCAGTATATAAAGAGACCTCCGTGAAATTTTATTCATTTCACCATTGTTGCATGCGGTTGGAGCTCATTTGAAGGCAAATTGAAGAGAGAATTTGTGGTTCTTCAGTGGAGGTAAGTTCCCGGGTTATTAAAGTCATTTCTATGCTATTTTGTTTGGATTAGGCTTGTAAATTGAAGGATTAGAGTAGGAAAAGGTTGGGAAGAATGAGTGGGGAATTGGAAAGTTCTTTTGGCAATTTGGGTAGGCAATTGTGGTCCGATTGTGGTGTTTTTGGTATGTGTAGAATCATCGGAGGACAAGGTTTCTAGTGATGTGAAATTTATCGAATTCCGAAACGTGGGCTCGGGGCTCGGGTTTGGCCAAATTTCGAGATTCTTGTGTAATTTGATAGTTTTCGATTGGGTTGTGTTCCTATAGTATATACTATTGATGTTAAACTGGTTTTGGTTAGATTCGGAGCAATCGGGAGCCAATTTGAGGGGCAAGAGCATAGCGGACTAGTGTTGTGGCCCGGTAGAGGTAAGTAATGGTTATACATCTCGTCCTGAGGGTATGAAACCCCGGACTACATATTTCTCACTGATTATAGAATGGCGCACATGTCGGATGACGAGTATGTGACGCGCACTGATTTTTGGATTTGGACTTGGTCCTCTCCGCGGCAACTAATGAGTTGAATATTTTACTCAAAACCTTATGTTAAATTATGTTCTAAAGATTGATGCAATATTTGGGATAAAAGCCGTGGTTGGGTCCTCGTGCCGATTTGTTTAGACCTCTTGGTGGCTTTTTACTGCTGTTTTTACTCACTATTTATTGATCATTTCACTCAGTCACATTCTGTTTACTATTTTCGAAACTCAACCTGATTTACAGTACTTTGAGATTTAAATAAATGATGTTTTGGGTCGATTAGCCCGTTTTACTGATTCGCCCGAGGGGCTTTTGAGAGGTTCTACTGAGTGAGGCCGAGGGCATGTTTCTGAGGATATGATACGCCACGAGGTGGGTTGATATTAGCGCTTGGGCTGAAGCAGCCCCTCCGGAGTCTGCACACACCCCCAGTGAGCGCACTGAGTACCGAGTGCTGAGTGACAAATGATTGGGAGGCATGAGTGACTGTGAGGTATACCCGAGGGGCTGATTATAAGTGATGGTGAGGTATGCGCGAGGGGCTGATTATGAGTGACCATGATGCATGCTCGAGGGGTTGATTATGATACATGTTTTTGCCTAAGGGGCTACTTATGATTTTACCACTTTCACTCTAAATTTATGAAACATGTTTGCCCGAGGGGCCTCTTTATGATTTATTTCATTTTCATACTAAATCTTTCGGTTTGAAGTTGTTGAGAATATATACTTTTCAAAGGATTTTCCTGAATTTGGTTTTAAGGCATGATGATTTCATATATATTTGTTTATACTGTTGGAAAGAAAGGCTGTGCATATTGTGAATTGATGACATTGCTTTTCATGTGTTTTCTTGCCACTTAGACTTGATTTATTTTCATTACTACTGAGTTGGCGTACTCACATTACTCCCTGCACCCCTGTGTGTAGATTCAGGTGCATATATCGAGCATTAGCTATCCATTCCGTGCGGGGCCAGAGTGCGGGATATAGAGGTAGTTGTTCAGCGTCCGCAGCATCTCTGTTTCCCTTCTTGTTGTATCTAGCAATTTATTCGGAGGTTTTGTATTATAACAGTATATATTTTTGGCTTATCTCTCTTAGATGCTCATGACATGTTGGCTCCGGGTTTTGGGGTTGGTTGAACTGTTTATTGGCTTAATGTATTTAGTAAATTCCGTATATTTTATGAAGTTCTTGAAATTGGTTGGTATTTTTAAAGAAACTTTAAACATATGATTATTGGCTAGCTTAGTTCCATGATAGGCGTCATCACGGCCGGTTTAGTATTTGGGGTCGTGACAGTTTGGTATTAGAGCCTAGGTTACATAGGACTCAACGGTCATGTGCAAGTTAAGTAGAGTCTTGTGGATCGGTACGGAGACGTCTGTACTTATCTTCGAGAGGCTGCCGAACTTTTAGGAAACATTTCTATCTTATTGAACTCTTTCGTGTTAATATATTGATTCTTGAAATCTAAACTTATGTTATTTCATTCTCTCTTAGATGGTGAGGACACGCAATACCGATCAGAGTGACCAGGCACCAGCTAGACCAGCGAGAGGTCGAGGCCGTGGTAGAGGTAGGCGGCCAACCTGCACAACAGCCGGGGAAAGTATCACAGGATCCCCCTATCGTTCAGGATCAGGTTCCCGCCGATGGTGTTCTAGCGGGACAGGCTCAGGCACCGGCAGTGCCTATGGTTATTCCGGGTCTTCAGGAGACCCTGTCTCAGATATTGACAGTGTGCACCAGTTTGGCTCAAGCGGTCTCTATGTCTTCTTCTGCCACCACAGCTCAAGCCGGGGGAGGCAATCAGACCCCAGTTGCCTGGGCACCTGAGCAGGCTGTACGAGGTATTCAGACACCGGGAGCAGCCCCAGCTCAGCCAGTTGCTCCAGTCCAGGATTATATGGTCCCTGCTATGCCTGAGGACGAGCAGCGCAGGTTGGAGAGGTTCAGTAGACTTCAGCCTCTGACTTTTAGCGGTACAGAGGGCGAGGATGCCCAGGGGTTTCTAGATAAGTGCTAGAGGATACTACGTACTGCGGGTATTTTGGAGACCAGTAGGGTCTCATTTGTTACATTTCAGTTTGCGGGTGCTGCCTTTACTTGGTGGGAGTCATTCGAGAGGTGTAGGCCTGTTGGCTCAGTACCTCTCACCTGGCAGCAGTTCTCCACGATCTTTTTGGAGAAGTATGTTCCTCAGTCCCACAGAGAGGAGCAACGCAAGCAGTTTGAGCAACTGCACCAGGGAGAGTTATCAGTTACTCAATACGAGATGAGGTTTTCCGAGCTGGCTAGGCATGCTTCTGAGATTGTCCCTACTAACAGGGAGAGGGTGAGGAGGTTTGTAGATGGTCTTACTTATCAGCTCAGACTATTTATGACTCGGGAGACAGTATCAGGTGCTTCATTCGAGCAGGTTGTTAACAAAGCTCGAGATATTAAGTCTGTTCGCCGCCAAGAGCGGGAGGAGAGGGAGGCCAAGAGGCCTCGTGGTTCGGGCAGTTCTAGTAGTGTTCCCTTTAGGGGGCTGTTTCAGCAGGGTAGGGGCCGTTCATTCAGGCATCCTCAGTTGGCCCGTCCAGCGTATAGTGGTGCATCTTCGGGGCATGGTCCCCGTGGTTCTCAGCCAGGTCGTACTTCATTTGGTGCCCTCCCAGCTCAGAGTGCAGATCGAGCACCCCCAGTTCAGAGTTCTCATACGCCTGAGTCTTCCAGTGGTCGTTCTAGTTTCAGGGGTTTCTATCGGTCCCAGCCTCCAGCTCCAGGGAATTGTTTTGAGTGTGGAGAGTTCGGGCACATATGGAGGCAGTGTCCTCGCCGTCTCGGTGGTTCTTCTCAGCAGAGGGGCCAGCCCTGGACTTCAGCTCCAGTCACTTCACCAGCCACCCAGGAAGCCAAGGGTAGTAGTCAGTCAGCTAAAGGCTGCCCTAGAGGGGGAGGTCAGGCTCGCATGTATGCATTTCCAGCCAGGCCAGATGCTATGGCCTCAGATGCCGTGATCGCAGGTATTGTCTCAGTCTGTTGCTGAGATGACTTGGCTTTATTTGACCCTGGCTCTACATATTCCTATGTTTTTTCATATTTTTCCCGTTTTATGGATATGTCCCGTGAGTCTCTAGTCACCTCTGTTCATGTGTCGACTCCGGCTGGAGATACTGTTGTTGTGGACCGTGTGTATCGGTCGTACATGATATATATTGGGGGTCTGGAGACACGAGTGGACCTACTGTTACTCAGCATGGTCGATTTTGATGTGATATTGGGAATGGATTGGTTATCTCCGTGTCATGATGTTCTTGATTGTCATGCTAAGACCGTGACCTTAGCCATGCCAGGGTGTTTGAGGGTCGAGTGGAGAGGTTCTTCTGAGTATATGCCTAGCAAGGTGATTTCCTACCTGAAGGCTTAACGCATGGTTGAGAAAGGGTGTTTATCTTACCTGGCTTTTGTGAGGGATGTCAGTGGTGAAACTCCCGCTGTTGATTCGGTCCCTGTGGTCCGTGACTTTCCGGACGTGTTTCCTGCAGACCTGTCAGGCATGCCACCTAACAGGGATATTGATTTTGGTATTGAATTGGTGTCAGGAACCCGGCCTATTTCTATTCCACCTTATCGTATGGCACCAACAGAGCTAAAGGAATTGAAGGAGCAGTTTCAGGAACTCCTAGATAAGGGGTTCATTCGGCCTAGTGTTTTACCTTGGGGTGCACCGGCGTTGTTTGTGAAAAAGAAGGATGGGTCCATGCGTATGCGTATTGACTATCGGCAGCTGAACAGAGTTATACGGTGAAGAACCGGTATCCCTTGCCCCGTATTGATGACTTGTTTGACCAGCTTTAGGGAGCTAGAGTTTTTCCAAGATTGACTTGAGATCTGGGTATCATTAGTTGAAGATTCGGGATTCTGACATTCCGAAGACTGCTTTCAGGACCAAATATGGTCATTATGAGTTCTTGGTTATGTCATTTGGGCTGACCAATGCCCGAGCTGCGTTCATGCAATTGATGAACAGCGTGTTTCAGCCTTACCTTGNGAGCAGCTTCAGGAACTCCTGGATAAGGGGTTCATTCGGCCTAGTGTGTCACCTTGGGGTGCACCGGTGTTGTTCGTGAAGAAGAAGGATGGGTCTATGCGTATGTGTACTGATTATCGGCAGCTGAACAGGGTTACGGTGAATAACCGGTATCCCTTGCCCCGCATTGATGATTTGTTTGACCAGCTTCAGGGAGCCAGAGTGTTTTCCAAGATTGACTTGAGATCTAGGTATCACAGTTGAGGATTCGGGATTCTGACATTCCGAAGACTGCTTTCAGGACCAGATATGGTCATTATGAGTTCTTGCTTATGTCATTTGGGCTGACCAATGCCCCAGTTGCGTTCATGAAATTGATGAACAGCGTGTTTCAGCCTTACCTTGATTCTTTCGTCATTGTGTTCATTGATGACATCCTTGTTTATTCTTGTATCCAGGAAGAGCATGCTCAGCATTTGAGAGTTGTGTTACAGAGGTTGAGGGAGGAGAAGCTCTATGTGAAATTCTCCAAATGTGAGTTTTGGCTTGGTTCAGTGGTTTTCTTGGGGCACGTGGTGTCTAGTGAGGGTATTCAGGTTGATCCGAAGAAGATAGAGGCGGTGCAGAGTTGGCCCAGACCGTCCTCAGCTACAGAGATTAGGAGTTTCCTTGGTTTGGCGGGATATTACCGTCGCTTTGTGGAGGGATTCTCTTCTATTGCTTTGCCTTTGACCAGATTGACCCAGAAGGGTACTCCATTCAGATGGTCGGATGAGTGTGAGGAGAGCTTTCAGAAGCTCAAGTCAGCATTGACCACATCTCCGGTATTAGTTTTGCATATTGGTTCGGGTTCTTACACAGCCTATTGTGATGCTTCTAGAGTTGGTTTGGGAGCGCTGTTGATGCAGGACGGTAGGGTGAATGCCTACGCGTCTAGACAGTTGAAAGTGCACGAGAAGAATTATCCAGTGCACGATCTTGAGTTTGCGGCCCTTGTTCATGCCTTAAAGATTTGGCGGCATTATTTGTATGGAGTGCAGTGTGAGATTTTCACTGATCATCGTAGTTTGCAGTATCTGCTGAGGTAGAAGAATCTGAATTTGCGTCAGAGGAGGTGGTTGGAGATTCTCAAGGATTATGACCTCACTATCTTATATCATCCGGGGAAGGCCAATGTAGTGGCCGATGCCCTGAGTCACAGAGCAGAGAGTTTGGGGAGTCTAGCCTACCTTCCAGTAGCAGAGCGGCCATTAGCCCTTGATGTTCAGGCCTTAGCAGGTCAGTTGGTGAGATTGGATCTATCAAAGCCCCCGCGGGTATTGGCTTGTGTAGCCTCCGGATCTTCTCTTTACGATTATTAGAGCACGCCAGTATGATGATCCACATTTGCTTGTTCTTCAGGACAGGGTCCGTCGCGGTGATGCCAAGGATGTGGTTATTAGTGATGATGGGTTCATGAGGATGCAGGGCCGGATTTGAGTGCCCAATGTAGATGGGCTTCGAGGTTTGATTCTAGCTGAGGCCCATAGTTCGTAGTATTCCATCCATCCAGGTGTCGCAAAGATGTATCAGGATTTGAGGCAGCATTATTGGTGGAAGAGGATGAAGAAAGATATTGTTGAGTTTGCGGCTCGGTGTCTCAACTGTCAGCCGGTCAAGTATGAGCACCAGAGACCAGGTGGATTGCTTCAGAGATTTGATATTCCGAAGTAGAAGTGGGAGCGGATCACCATGGACTTCGTAGTTGGATCCCACGGACTTCGAGGAGGTTTGATGCTATATGGGTTATTGTGGATTGACTGACCAAGTCTGCGCACTTCATTCCTGTTGGTACTACTTATTATTCAGAGCGGTTAGCTGAGATTTATATCAGGGAGATTGTCCGATTGCATGGGGTTCTAGTTTCTATTATTTCCAACAGAGGTACTCAGTTCACATCTCAGTTTTGGAGAGCCGTGCAGAGAGAGTTGGGTACTCAGGTTGAGTTGAGCACATCATTTCATCCTCAGACCGACTGACAATCAGAGCGTACCATTCAGATTTTGGAGGATATGTTGCGTGCTTGTGTGATTGACTTTGGTGGATCATGGGACCAGTTTCTTCCACTAGCGGAGTTTGCATATAATAACACTTATCAGTCGAGTATCCAGATGGATCCATATGAGGCTTTATATGGTAGGAGGTGCAGATTTTCGGTTGGTTGGGTAAGGCAAAGTTGATTCAGAAGCAGCTTCGCACGGCGCAGTCTAGGCAGAAGAGTGATGCGGACTGGAAGGTCCTAGATGTGTCTTTCATGGTTGAGGATAAGGTGTTGCTGAAGGTGTCGCCCATGAAGGGTGTTATGAGATTCGGGAAGAGGGGAAAGCTGAGTCCCAGGTTTATTGGGCCATTTAAGGTGCTTCAGAGGGTTGGGGAGGTGGATTACAAGCTTGCTATGCCTCCTAGATTGTCGAGTATTCATCTGGTGTTCCATATTTCGATGCTCCGGAAGTATGTTGGTGACCCGTTTCATGTTTTGGACTTCAGCACGGTTCAGCTCGAGGGTGATATGTCATATGAGGTATAGCCAGTGGCTATTTTGGGTCGACATGTCAGAAAGCTGAGGTCAAAGGATATAGTTTCAGTGAAGGTCCAGTGGAGAGGGCAGCCAGTAGAGGATGCCACCTGGGAGACCGAGCGGGAGATGCGGGAAAAATATCCTCACTTATTAGAGACTCCAAGTATGTTTCTAGACCCGTTCGGGGACGAACGTTTGTTTAAGAGGGGGAGGATGTAATGACCCGGCCGATTGTTCCGTGAGATTTACCCTGTTTCCCCCATTTCTGCATTTGTCACATATTTCTTAGCTTGTTTATGTTGTGTTAGGTCAGTTGGTTTGGGTCCGGAGTGGTCATGGTGAGAATTGAGGCATTTAGTCTCCTAAAGTAGCCTAATAGTTGAGAAAGTCAACTAAGAGTTGACTTATTGGTGAACGACCTCGCAATGCAGATTTTATGGCTCGGATAGCTTCGTTAGGTGATTTGGGACTTAGGAGTGTGTTCGGAATAAAGTTTTGATGTCCGGTGTAGAATTAGGCTTGAATTGGCAAAAGTTAGTTTTTGGCGATTTCCGGTCGACAGTGGAAAATAGGCTATCGGGGTCGGAATGGGATTCCGGAAGTTGGAACAGGTCTGTAATGTCATTTTGGGTATGTGTGCAAAATTTCAGGTCAATCGGAGGTGTTTTGGTTGGTTTCGGCGTAGTTGGCGAAATTTGGAAATTTCAAAGTTCATAGGCTTGAATTCGATGTAATTTTGGTGTTTTCATATTGTTTTTGGTGTTTCAAAGGCTCAACTAAGTTGGAATAATGCTATGGGGTGTGTTGGTATGTTTGGTTGGGGCCCCGAGGGGCTCGGGATTGATTTCGGATGGTTGGCAGAGTTTTGAACTTGGAAAGTTGCAGCAAATGACTGCTGGTGTAAGTTTCTGGTGTTGGCCGCACTTGCGGATGGGTAGCCACAGGTGCGATGTCGCAGGAGTGAAAGGCCATGCGCAGGTGCGAAAGGAGGCTAGGCAGGGGAAATCCGCAGGTGCGAAGAGTTGGTCGCACCTGCGAAGTCGAAGGTGCGAAGAAGTGGCCGTAGGTGCGAAAATTGGTCTGTTAGTGGGATTGCGCAGGTGCGCACCTGGGACCGCAAGTGCGGGTCCGCAGGTGCGATTAAGTGTCCGCAGGTGCGGAATTGCTGGGCAGAACAGTATATAAAGAGACCTCCGTGAAATTTTATTCATTTCACTTTTTTGCATGCGGTTGGAGCTCATTTGAAGGCAAATTGAAGAGAGAATTCGTGGTTCTTCAGTGGAGGTAAGTTCCCGGGTTATTAAAGTCATTTCTATGCTATTTTTTTTGGATTAGGCTTGTAAATTGAAGGATTAAAGTAGGAAAAGGTTGGGAAGAATGGGTGGAGGATTGAAAAATTCTTTTGGCAATTTGGGTTGGCAATTGTGGTCCGATTGTGGTGTTTTTGGTATGTGTAGAATCATGGGAGGACGAGGTTTCTAGTGATATGAAATTTATCGAATTCCGAGATGTGGGCCCGAGGCTCGGGTTTGGACGAATTTCGAGATTCTTGTGTAATTTGATAGTTTTCGATTGGGTTGTGTTCCTTTAGTATATACTAATGATGTTAAACTGGTTTTGACTAGATTCGGAGCAATCGGGAGCCAATTTGAGGGGAAAGAGCATAACGGACTAGTGTTGTGGCCCGGTAGAGGTAAATAATGGTTATAAATCTTGTCATGAGGGTATGAAACCCCGGACTACATATT
Organism: Nicotiana knightiana; assembly: GCA_005239525.1. Lineage (NCBI taxonomy): Eukaryota > Viridiplantae > Streptophyta > Magnoliopsida > Solanales > Solanaceae > Nicotiana > Nicotiana knightiana. Next base: position 55,702 of record ML387579.1, on the reverse strand, counting down.
TCTCACTGATTTTAGAATGGCGCACATGTCGGATGACGAGTATGTGACGCGCACTGATTTTTGGATTTGGACTTGGTCCTCTCCGCGGCAACTAATGAGCTGCATATTTTACTCAAAACCCTATGTTAAATTATGTTCTAAAGATTGTTGCAATATTTGGGCTATAAGTCGTTGTTGGGACCCCTTGGGGGCTTTTTCCTGTTGTTTTTCCTCACTGTTTATTGATGATTTCACTCAGTCCGATTGTGTTTACTATTTTCGAAACTCAGCCTGATTTACACTACTTTGAGATTTAAATAAATGATGTTTTGGGTCGATTACCCCGTTTTACTGTTTCGCCCGAGGGGCTTTTTGAGAGGTTCTACTGAGTGAGGTCGAGGGCCTGTTTGTGAGGATATGATACACCACGAGGTGGCTTGATATTAGCGCTTGGGCTGAAGGAGCCCCTCCGGAGTCTGCACACACCCCCAGTGAGTGCACCGAGTACCAAGTGCCGAGTGACGAGTGATTGGGAGGCATGAGTGACTATGAGGTATGCCCGAGGGGCTGATTATGAGTGATGGTGAGGTATGCCCGAGGGGCTGATTATGAGTGATTGTGAGGCATGCCCGAGGGGCTGATTATGTACATGTTTTTGCCCAAGGGGCTACTTATGATTTTACCACTTTAACTCTGAATTTATCAAATATGTTTTCCCGAGGGGCCTTTTTATGATTTATTTCATTTTCATACTAAATCTTTCGGTTTGAAGTTGTTGAGAATATATACTTTTCAAAGGATTTTCCTGAAGTTGGTTTTAAGGCATGATGATTTCATATATCTTTGTTTATACTGTTGGAAAGAAATTGTGCATATTGTGAATTAATGACATTGGTTTTCATGTGTTTTCTTGCCGCTTAGACTTGATTTATTTTCATTACTACTGAGTTGGAGTACTCACATTACTCTCTGCACCCCTGTGTGCAGATTCAGGTGCAGATATCGAGCATTAGCTATCCATTCCGTGCGGAGCCGGAGTGCGGGATATAGAGGTAGTTGTTCAGCGTTCGCAGAATCTTTGTTTCCCTTCTTGTTGTATCTAGCTATTTATTCAGATGTTTTGTGTTATAAGAATATACCTTTTTGGCTTATCTCTCTTAGATGCTCCTGACATGTTGGCTCCGGGTTTTGGGGTTGGTTGAACTGTTTATTGGCTTAATGTATTTAGTAAATTCCGTATATTTTATGAAATGCTTGAAATTGGTTGGGATTTTTGGAAAAACTATAAACATGTGATTATTGGCTAGCCTAGTTCCACGATAGGCGCCATCACGGGTGGTTTAGGATTTGGGGTCGTGACACGCAGGTGCGCCCAAACATCCGCACCTGCGGCTTCATCAGCCCCAGCCAAACTTCGCACCTGTGCCACACTGTCTGCATCTGCGCCTTCGCAGGTGCGGAAATTTCATCGCACCTGCGCTCCCAGCCAAGCCATCAAAAACCTCACACCTGCGGCGCTCTAGCCACACCTGCGACTCCGCACCTGCGACCAAAGCCTCGCAGTTGCGGTCACACCAGATGACAACAACCTCAACCTTCTTCGAACTCCAAACTTGATCCGTTAACCACCCGGAATCCACCCGAGGCCCCCGGGACCCCGTCCAATTACACCAACCTGTTCCAAAACATAATGCGGACTTGCTCGAGGCCTCAAATCACATCAAACAACGCCGAAATCACGAATCGCACTAAAACTCAAACTTTATGAACTTGAAATTCCAAACTTCCACATCCGATGCCGAAACCTATCAAATCACGTACGATTGACCCCAAATTTTGCACACAAGTCATATTTGACATTACGGACCTTCTCCAACTTGCGGAATCGCATTCCGACCCCGATATCAAAATTTTCACTTCCGGTCGAATTTCTCAAAAACCTTCAAATTTCTATCTTTAGCCAAATGACTTCAAAATGACCCACGAACATCCTAATTCACTTCCGATCGCGCTCCCAGCTCCAGAATCACCATACGAAGCTATTCCCATACTCGGAATCCCAAGCGGACATCTATAACACTGAAATGCCTTACATCCCAAATTTATGAAATTCTTCTAAAATGCTATCTTCCATAATATACGCCGAAACACTCCCGGGTTATCCAAAACCCGATCCGGACATACGCCCATGTCTGAAATCATAATACGAATCTACAAGAACCTTCAAATCCTGATTTGGAGGTCGTTTACTCAAAATTCCAATCTTAGTTGATTCTTCCAACTTAAGGCTTCCGAATTGAGAATTTTCTTTCCAAATTAACTCTAAACTTCCCGAAATTCAATTATGACCACGCCCACGGGTCATAATACCTGAAACGAAGCTGCTCACGGCCTCAAACCGCTGAACGACGCGCTAAAGCTCAAAACGACCGGTCGGGTCGTTACATTCTCCCCCACTTAAACAGATGTTCGTCCTCGAAAGTGCTAAGAAATGCTCTGGAGTTATCTGATATCACTGTTTAACACCTCGAGCACCTACTCGTGCTACTACAACCCAGTTGAGTACATTAGCTCGATCAAATCTGAAGATTTCTTCTTTTATCCATATAATAGGCTCAGAATCCAGTTCCAACACTTGAAATTCTCTGCCAGGCCTGCTTCCAATATATAATCACTGTATCAACTACCACACTATATACCATAACACGACAGAATACCTTTGCTGAATCAGCACCATGCACCGCATAATTCATCATTTAGCTACCATGACATTCCCTGAACCTTAATAGCCAAAATTTCACGAATTTGATGCTCCCCAATGCACCTTATGATATATATATATATATATATATATATATATATATATATATATATATACACATCCTGCTATAATGCTAGCTATACCACTACAACGGAGGAGATGTGTAGAAATTTCTAACCAACTACAGAGTTAACCAAACATTGAAATCTTTTCTCTTGATTTAGATCATCATCCCACTACGAACCAATACTAGTATTTGTCCTTTAATATACTTCACAAAATCTTATCGCACTGATCCCTGGTCCAGTAATCTTGTCTCACCCAGTATGAACTGCTCAGACAACGAATCACCCCAAACATGACCAACAGTCTCACATGATACCACATCGCGCCAATAGGCCATAACTCGAACATGATAAATAAGAAATGACTCAGGAAGGGACTACTAGACTCATGCAACTAATATGAACTTTCTTAGAAAATAGGAAGTAAAACACAAGAAAACAAATATAGGAACCTGACTCATCATCACACTGTTGCGACATGCAACCCGATCCAATAACATACCCGTGGCGACGTGCCACCCGATCCACACATAAGATTCACATAAGGAGATATACACGGAGCTTAATTTCTCCCTAACACGAAATACTAAATATCGATCATAAGCACGCTAAGTGAATAATACCATCCTGGGGAGACTGATAAAGCCATATGCTACAAAACTCAAACACAACTGAGGTGCGATATATATATATATATATATATATATATATACTCTGGATCACAAGAGCTATCCTTCTCACATAACATCATCACTACGCGGGACCTCAACACATAACAAATTATCAAGCTGTTTCACAACTCACACGGCACAATCATAATATCACATGAATTTGACGAAGAAGGAACAATGCATGATATTCCAACACCCCTCCTTGAGGAGCGCTATACTGAAATGAACACATTTGCCTCACATGAAGCCCATAATCCTATTTAAACCCATTCACACACTTCAAGCTGATTCTGTTGGCACTGAATTAGGCTAATAGCTCGACCTGGGTCCATAATAACCCACTTCCTCTCATAATACACAAGAACAACCATCATAGCCGGGACAAACGCCCCACAATCCACAACCAACTGAACCGAACACCTTCCTGGCATAAATCCTCAAATAAGCAATATTGCACTTCCTTATACTTGGTCTAAATCTTCAATCAATCAGGTGACTACACGTCACACTTATACAATCTTCTCGTGGTCATGATCCCACGACCTTCCACACAAGGTAGCAAGACTGCACATCCACCACTGGCCACACTAACGTTGTAAAACAAATCAAGAATCCATAACTAGGATGCAAAGCCTCTTCCACCGAATATCGATCTCAAGTGGCATTGAAGAAAACACTAGCTTACTCTGAACTTACAAGTCACTTTTTATTGCACATCCAAGATCCTGACATCCTTGTCAACACCGAACCTTTTACTTACCTCAATTCAAGAGAACTACCACAACACACGAGTGAACTCCCACAATCACAATACATGCAAATCCTTAAGTAGTGGTCTGAACCATCATAAAACTTCTGGGATCCGCCTACACCTGACAGGCCATAATACTCGAATGCTCCCACATGAAATCTATTACGACGGCCGACAAGCCCCGCCCATACCGGCCCAAACCGCATGCATAATTTAATTACACTGACGAAACTGATCACTGCCGTAAATGTGCCATTTCAACCATGGCTAAATAATCTATATTCTTTTAATCATCTTTAATTACCTCAGGAATAATAGTAACTTCCTTCAACTTATAGCAAACTCGACCCTCACTCATCCCGAGTGACCTTGATTCACGAGACCATGCTGCCTAAATCCCGCAAGCCGTCTCATACCCTCCTGAATATCTTTCTACAACCCGAAGTTTATTTCTCTCACTCCTCCAATACTATCTTGCATGCTGAAAGTAACATAGAACACTCCAATTATTTTCCCTTTTTCAGGAATTATACTACAAAAGCTCGACTCTTAATCATACTGCTGCCTGAAACCCTTAAACGTCGCAGTCTTAACTTTCGAATTTATTAGGACCATTATTGAGAGTCACCCACTCTAACTGACCCCGAATACAATAAACTCCAAGGATCTTGTAGCACATGAACATCCTCTCAATGAAGTACATGACTGAGTCACTACCCTTACAACTCGCCTATGCCTTAAGCATAAATTCTGAATCTTTCAAAGCCCCACCCTGGTCCGACAGGGCCAACTTTTTCACACATTCATCAAATTCCATGCACGATCACCATTTTACTCCTTTCCCCTTAGCTGAAATAACTTGCCAACACGCCGACAATCTGCAACCCCATGATAACTCAATTCTACAACCCAACTGTAGGTGGTGGGACTTCCCCACTTAGCCCGAAGCTACTCCTTGCACCACTCTAGACCCCGCTGAGATCCTTTCTCCTTTGTTAACATGATTTTGCTTAACCAATCCGTCCAATCCTTCCAAATTCTCTTGTTAGCACTCCCTAAATACTCAAATTCTCTAGCATCATTCACACATTTTGCCTCCTACCGAATAGCCACTAGAATCCCTCACAGAAACTTGCCAACCACACAACCGCTAACCTACTCACAGGAGATAACCCCCCTGTGGAAATTACCAACTGACACCTTCCAATGACGTTGTACTGCACACTCTCTACAACATCAATACCCTATCATGCGCCCTTCTTCCTCTACCAACTTTATTAGTCCGTCCGCTCCTCATGGACGTCTATTAAATGCGCTACAACGTCTTCAAACTCACTGCCACATTGCATCCTTCTTCATTCCTAACAACTCCTCCCTGTTGTATCCAACCTCCCACCGAAATAACCCATATTTCAACTTAAGCTCGTAGACCCAATCGCCATCCACTAAAACTCTCAAACTTTCCCTCAAGATAGGCGGATGTCTTATCACTGAACTCCTGTGCTATGCTGCCACTCTCCCACTTATTAATCTCATTCCTTTAGGCACTACCTGACCTCCTTTCCTTACGTCTGGCCTTTTAGAAATTTAGCCACCACCTGACACTTCTCACATGTCTTCCTTCATCGCATGCTGTCCAATTTAATATCATTCTCTGCAGCTCTTACACCAGTAGTTCACCACGACTTCAAACTCTCCGAGGATCATCTTTCTCGAGCTGCCTTCATTAGAAATAACTATTCAGTCCTGAACCACCACGCACCACGATCTCTAACAACTGCTTCTTCAATACTACTTCACAACACTCTGACCCAATGCAACCAAAGAACCCATAACACCGACAGACTTAACACATTCCATTAGATAAATGACGACGATTGCACATATCAAGTGAATATCCCACCTTACTTGAAAACACCAAGTCTTACTGCTTTATCAATCCAAAACCTGACCATTTATAGTCCAAATTCATTTCCTTTACCGGAACTAAAATGCTGCAATCTCGAAATCACGCCCTGAGAAGGCCTCCCTTCAAGTCATTCATCACCCCCAACATATGGGCAAGCATTCTATCGTCATATCGACATCGCGCGATAACCAATCATAAGCATCATCACTACCTGAGCATAGCCTTAAGGCTCTCAGAAACACAGCTACTAAGCTGAAACAACATATTATCTTTCTACAGGGTCATAACAACAGCCCCCAACTAATTACACATGGAAAATATCTCGCATCATATCTGTAGCACCATTTCAATTCCTCAAATTCCCGATTCATAGCAAGCGCTTCGCGACGCGTAAGATTGAGTACGAATAAACATAGGCATAAGCCTTAAAGGAATAAAATTGCACGATGAGGAATCAAGAAGGGAAGTACTCCTAACAGCCTTGTAGCCTCTCGAAGATAAGTACATACGTCTCTGTACCGATCTGCAAGACTCTACTAGACTTGCTCATGACTAGTGATACCTAAGGGAACCTAGTGATCTGATACCATGTTGTCACGACCCAAAATTTATTAAGGTCGTGATGGCGCCGGACACCACTGTCAGGCAAGCCAATCTTTAATTAGTTGAAATAGATTCGTTTTTAACATTTTTGAAATCATTACCTTTAACTTATTATGTAGTAACTAAACAAAATCCGTAAAGTAAATACAACAGTTTAATATTTCATTTTTATAAAGTACATCCCATGCACATCCCAGAACCCGGTGTCACAAGTGCAAGTGCAATTTCTAAAAATTTATACAATCATTACAAAGCTTGTCCGAGATACAAATTGGACAATGAAATTTAAAACAAAACGAATACAATATGAGGGAGACTCTGCCAGCTGCGGATCGCCTCCGGATGATACAGCTCGCCTAAGCTCCAAACTAGCCATATCACTGTGAAAGTACCTATGCAATAAAAATGCACAGCAAGTGTAGCATGAGTATGAAAACAACGTGTACTCAGTAAGTATCCCGCCTAACCTCAGAGAGGTAGTGACGAGAGGTCGAATTAGACATTTGCTAGAAGTCAATTTAGTATAATCAAGTGAGACACTAAGCATGAATGTCATAGACAGTTTATTTAAATCAAGAATATATATTATCAACTCCTTCCACATTTAACACTTTAAATCTTCGTCATTTCAGTTGATAATTTAAATAATAATCAGGGATACGAAGCATCAGACTTACTTCACATTTTACACATCAATTCTTCTTCTTCTTAACAGGCCATTAAAAACTTCCTTAGGCCGATAAAAAAGTATAAATCACAGGAAATACGTAGCAATTATCATGCCAAGAAATACCGAGGATCGAACGGCGCAGACCAACAATAATAAATTAGGAATTGCCGAAGGGTCGAACGGCTTGAACCATAGATGCATCTATTTTCCCCGCTCGCGAATCGATCAAGCGACGCAGTCAACATAATAATGATAAGGCTAACCTGCTCGCGAATCATACCTGCGACTCAGGTGCTCATATGTACACGTATTCACATAATAAATTCACATTTTTTATCAAGAAAACAGCTTCTCAAGAAAATGATAAAATTCTTCTTAAAGGAACACGAAAATAGCATTTAAATCTTTGTTCTGAAACTCATTTGCCAAGTTTAATAATATTCAATAATATAACCTTATAAGGAACACAATTATCCACAGAGGAATCAATCCTCTTTCTAGGTGATTAAGAAAATGAACTCTAGTCTTCTTAGGGATTCAATTATTATTCCGATCATATTAGCGGTCTAATATTACCGGCAAGATCATAAGTATAACAAGTAAGACATGCTAGTGGGTCCTAGACTACCCGGACATGGCATAATAGTAGCTACGCACGGACTCCCGTCACCTCGTGCACACATAGCCCCCGCAGATAGTCACACATATTTAATTAATTCACCTAGGGGAACAATTCCCCCTCACAAAGTTAGAAAGGAGACTTACCTTTCTCCGAAATCCCATAACCGGCTTCCAAGCCCTTTCGACGACTCCAATAGATGCACAACGCCCCCAAACTAGCAAATAACGGGCAAAGCAATGAAAATTCATTCTAATACTTGTAACAAATTCAAATTATATACTTTCCCAATTCCGCTCAGTGAATTGACAAAAATGTCATCGGGCCCACATGCCCGGATTCCGAAATTTCTCGAAGATATACCCTACCCATAGTCTTACTAACTCAAATATACAATTTACTCTAAATTCCATGCTCAAATTCGTGGCTAAAAATCGAAATACAAATTTCTAGGTTTTCTTCAAGATTTCCCAATTTCCTACTAATTTCTATGTCTAATTCCATGCATAAACCTTGTATTTAACTTAAAATCATGAAGAAATTGTTTACCTAGTAATGCATGATGAAAATCCCTGTTGAAGCTCTCCTAAAATCGCCCCATCCATGAGAAATATGAGAGAAATGGCCAACAAATCTCGGTTTTAAAACATTCTGCCCAGGCTATTTTTCGCACCTGCGATCCGATCTTCGCACCTGCGCTCCTGCAGGTGCACCCAAACTTCCGCACCTGCGGCTTCCTCAGCCCTAGCCAAACTTTGCACCTGCGCCACACTGTCCGCATCTGCGCCTTCGCAGGTGCGGAAATTCCATCGCACCTGTGCTACCAGCCAAGCAATCCAAAACCTCTCACTTGCGGCGCCCTAGCCGCACCTGCGACCAAAGCCTCGCAGGTGTGGTCACACCATATGAAAACAACCTCAGCCTTCTTCAAACTCCAAACTTGATCCATTAACCCACCCGGAATCCACCCGAGGCCCCCGGGACCCCGTCCAATTACACTAACCTGTTCCAAAACATAATGCGGACTTGATCGAGGCCTCAAATCACATCAAACAACGCCAAAATCATGAATCGCACTAAAACTCAAACTTTATGAACTTGAAATTCCAAACTTCCACATCCGATGACGAAACCTATCAAATCACGTCTGATTGACCCCAAATTTTGCACACAAGTCATATTTGACATTACGGACCTTCTCCAACTTCCGGAATCGCATTCTGAACCCGATATCAAAATTTCCACTTCCGGTCGGATTTCTCAAAAACCTTCAAATTTCTATCTTTAGCCAAATGACTTCAAAATGACCCACGAACATCCGAATTCACTTCTGATCGCGCTCCCAACTCCAGAATCACCATACGAAGCTATTCCCAGAATCATAATCCCAAGCGGACATCTATGACACTGAAATGCCTTACAGCCCAAATTTATGAAATTCTTCTAAAATGCTATCTTCCATAATATACATCGAAGCGCTCCCGGGTTATCCAAAACTCGATCCGGACATACGCCCAAGTCCGAAATCATCATACAAACCTGCAGGAACCTCAAATCTTGATTCACAGGTCGTTTACTCAAAATTCCAATCTTAGTTGATTCTTCCAACTTAAGGCTTCTGAATTGAGAATTTTCTTTCCAAATTAACTCTAAACTTCTCGAAATTCAATTCCGACCACGCCCACGGGTCATAATACCTGAAACGAAGCTGCTCACAGCCTCAAACCACTGAACGATGTGCTAGAGCTCAAAATGACCGGTCAGGTCGTTGCAAATACAGCTAACACAACGGAACAACATAATAATACACAGGAAGGATAGTCGGAGGTACAAGCCAGAATCGTAAACCACAACACAATAAGAAGACCAGTAACTCAACACTGCATTAGTTTGTCCACTTCGGGCCTTAGCAATCAAACCCAATAAATTGGTTAAATCCTCGAGTGAAACTTTTCAACCAAAAGTTTATATTGAAAGCTTTTAAAATATAATCATCTTAGTGGAAAAATTTCCTTTGAAATATACCTCCTCCAAAGATACATAAATATACTTTACAAAACGAAATCCTCAAACGTAATTCCTTTCCATAAAAGCTTTTCAAATGTACCTTTCTAGTAAATATTTTTCACACATAATTTCCTTCAAATAAAGGCTTTGCAAACATCTCTTTGAAAAAAAAAAAACCTTGCAAACATAGTTTCCTTCAAGGTAAATGCCTTTAAACTTTACTTTTTAATAATTGTCTTTCAGACATAGTTTTTCTTCAATATAAAAACAACCGGGATTTCGTCCCGTAGTTCAGAATTTGTCATGCAGTACAGGGGAACATCCTGGAATACGTTTGCAGTCCCAAAATAAATATGCAGTGTTGGGGGATCTCCCGGAATACGTCTGTAGTCCCAAAGTAAATATGCAATGCAGTACAGGGGGAAAGCTCCCAGAATACGTCTATAGTCCCAATTTAAATATGAAGTACAGGGGGAAAGCTCCTGGAATACGTCCGTAGTCCCAATTTTAAATATGCAGTACAAGGGGAAAGCACCTGGAATACGTCTGTAGTCCCAATTTAAATATGCAGTACAGGGGGAAAGCTCCCAAAATATGTTTGTAGTCCCAATTCAAATATGCAGTACATGGGGAAAGCTCCTGAAATACATCCGTAGTCCCAATTTAAATATGCAGTGCAACAACCAAAGACAACAATTAGCACGTCAGAAAACTCGCACATCACCACATCAAATGCAAAGCAACCAGGACAAGAACACAAGATACGGCGAATAAATCAATACAAGGACTTCAATTTACAAAGAAATAGTAGAACATCGTTCACAAGGAATAATCACGGCATAGAATACTATGTGCAAAAGGGAAACAACTTGACTGGGGAAAAACAAGACAAGCAACAAATTCACAAATTCAAGTCAACAATAAGAAGACAACACAAGTCAAATAACCCCAAGTAAGGACAATTTGACTAAGATATAAGTTATCTATTCCCCTTACGAGGTTGAGAAAATTATGAGGGATATTCAACAATTTAATTTGTTATAGGTAGCTTACAAAAATATAGCATGATGATAGAGAGGTAAAACCTTTGGTTAAGTCAAATCAGATTCAAGTAGGCAGTAAGGGTGGATCCTAAAGCAATTAGTTCTAATTAAAGCATGTAGAGGCAAAACTAGCAGATAAGAACTCAATCATATCAAGATCAACTTCATACAAGGTGAATATAAGGACCTAAGAACCCTAAAAGGTCAACCTTCTACAAATAAGTCCGAGCATACACTCGTCACCTCGCATACACGGACTAAAATTAACATAAGAAGACTCAAATCCTAAGAGGTAATTCCCCCACACAAGGTTAGGCAAGATACTTACCTCGACGGCGATGACCCAGTACTTTAAATGGACTTCTCGGGCGAAAAGACCTCCGGACGACTCAAATCCAACTATAACAACTCCAAAACACACATAAATTGTATGAGGAACTATTCCGAATAATAAAATTTCAATCTTTACGAAATTATAAAAATGGACCCAAAAGTCGACCCTCGGGCCCGCACCTCGGAACTCGTCAAATTTTACAAAATCCGAATACCCATTCTGATATGAGTTCCACCATACAAAAATTACCAAATTCCTATACCATTTCATCCCTCAAATCATGAATTTTCGTTTTGAGAATTTTGCTTCGACCCAAAACACAACTTAAATGATAAAAACAAAGATAAAATCATGGAACATATATAATTCTAGGTGAAGAACACTTACCCACTCGATTAGCTTGAAAATCCCCAAAAAAATAGCTCCCAAATCCGAAGTCCAAAGCTCAAAATGTGAAGAAAATGGCTAACCCTCATTTATAAGAATCTGCCCACGACATCCGCACCTGCGACCACTTAACTGCACCTGCGCAATCGCAGGTGCGAAATACAAACCGCACTTGCACTCTTACCCGCACATGCGCCCAAGAACCGCCTCTGCGGGGGACGCACCTGCTCCCCAAAGTTCCGCACATGCGGAGGATGCCCAGTCCGCTTATTCTCGCACCTGCGTGATCTTTTTCACACCTGCGGTCCCCTATCCGCAGGTGCGGCCACACCAGAACAGCAACACCAGCTGCATTTCCAAACTTGAAACTTTCCGATAACCGTCCTAAACCATCCCGAGGCCCTCAGGAACTCAACCAATTACACCAATAGGTCACATACCAACGCATGAACTTAGTAGAACTTTTGGAACATCGAAAAAAACATCAAAACACCGAATAAATCTCGGATTCAAGCCTAGAATTTCTAAACTTCAAAAATACACCAATGATGCCCAAACCAACCAAACCACATCTGAATGACCTGAAATTTTGTGTGCACGTCACAAATGATGCGACAAACCTATTCCAACTTCCGGAATTCCATTTCGACCCCGATATCAAAATTTCACCTATCGACCGAAATTGCCAAAATTCTAACTTTCGCCGAATTACCTAAGATTACTCTACGGACCTCCAAAGACAATACCGGACGCGCGCCTAAGTCCAAAATCACCATACGAAGTTGTTGGCATTATATAAAACTCATTCTGAGGCTGTTTACACAAAAGTCAAACCTCTAGTCAACTTCCCTCGCTTAAGCTTCCAAAAATGAAATTTTTCCTTCCAATTCGACTCCGGATCCTCCGGTAACTGAACCCAACCATGCACGCAGGTTGATACACACAATGCAAAGTTGTTCAAGGCCTTATGCCACCGAATGGAGTTTAAATTCTTAAAACGACCGATCGGGTCGTTACAAGATGTCTAGGAAAAGTTATTTTGGCTATTTCCTTGATTTACCTCGAGTTGCTATCCAGGAACAACTGATTCATTCTTTAATGTTTAGGGAGTTGGTTCAAGATATGTGTGATCAATTTTATGTGAAATTGAATGACGAATGTGTTTTACGTTTTGGTCCTTGGAATTTGGTCTTGTATCTGGTTTAAACTGTTGTGGCAATGAACATGTTGAGGATAATTTCAGTGGACCCAATAGGTTGGTGGATACTTATTTTTCTGATTTTGATGTTGTGTCAAAGAAGTCGCTTATTGATTGTTTTGAGAAAGAAGAAATAGTAGTCTGATGAAGATGCAGTTAATTGGGACATTTATAAGTAAATGTGATTTATATCTTGTCGAGAATCGTGAGTATATGTCCTTTCCCTGGTGTAAGATTGCATTTCGAGCTTTAATGAAGTCGGTGAGGGACAGGTTGAGAGGAAAGTCTGAGTTTTATAGGATTGGTGGATTTTCTCTTGCACTACAAGTGTGGTTCTATGAATGTTGCACTATAGTTGGTAAAAAAGATTTTGTTCTCATTCGAGATCATACACCACACATATCGAATTGGAAAATGACAGATAAGCCAACACGTGAGGACTTCTCTACTGGTTTCTTCAACATCAAAAGGAATAAGGTAGCAACTTTTATGTATTGATGGGTTATACATATATGGTACATTGTAATTCATTGTGATACATCAATTATACAATTTATATACATCTATGATACATCTAGGACTAAACCACTTTTTGTTACACTTGTAGTTTACAAATATTTTTCCTATAACTGAAGAGCTAAGGAGATTTACTTTGCATATTGAAGTTAACGATGAGTATCAGAAATATTTGACTTCACGTAACAGGGGAAAACTTGCTATTGATGATAGCGATGATTTTGTCACGCCACCCCCGAAACAGATTAAGGAGCCTGTCCCACAAAAAAGGCGCCGGGTGTCCAACCTGTTGATTATGATCTTGAGTTGCAGAAGTTGAAGGTTGATGTTAAACATGTTTGTATTGGTCTTTTATATATATATTTTTGAAAGTTTTGTTTAAAATGTATATTCAAAGTCTATTATTTTTCTTATTTGTTTCCTTTTCTAGCTCCATAAGCAGTTAAAGTCCTTCATGAATAATGTTTCTGATAAATTCAAGGAAGTCTTTGAGTTAATAAATTCTAAGGTATGTGTTTCTTTTCCATTGTGCATTTCCTTTTTATTTTTTAGTTAACTTACTGTATCTTTTTTTAAAAATAATTTGGTGCAAGCGAAGATAAGTATGGTCCACATCTAGAGGAATACACCAGTGGTCGTCTAGACAATAACGATTTTCAGAGCAGTATGGAGTTTGGTGACAATGAAGATGTTGACATCGATGGTTGTAAGGTGTGTTTAGTTGTGCATTCTGCCCTTTTCCTTTTTATTTTCTGTTTTTTTGATAATTCGATCCTATTAAAAAAAATAGATCGGTGGAGGTTAAGGCAAAGATGTTCCACACTGTCAAAAAGATACAAGTGCACATCATCCTAACAACTTTGTGCTCGATGAAGAAGATAAGTTAGGTATCAATATCATGGAAGAACCTTTTGGTGATGTCACTATCATGTCCGTTGATAAAGTAACTTTCACACCAGATGTAGCGAATGTTGGTGCTATTGGTGAGACTGCAGCTGAGACAGCAGGGGAGATGGATGGAGAATCTGAGAAAGAAAATGTTCCTGAATCTCAGACTGGCGTTGTTGGTGCGATTGCAAGTGATGATGAAGCGGCAGGGAAGATGAATCAGATTGTTCTTTACCAGCCTGAATTACTTTATGAAGTTTCTCCAGAAATGAAAAAAAGAAAGAACTATCCTCCAAAGATCATGCAGTCTCCGTTCATTATTGTATTTGATTCAATATCTAGTAGTGGTATGGTTGCAGCGAAAGAAAAAAAGTAAATTTATGTTGTTAAGAATCCTTTTCAAAGTAAAATCGGAACTGACGTTAATAACTCTTTGTTGAATGTATTTGCTGCGTGGGTCAAAGAAGGGAAGTCCAGAAATAAGTATGTTTTCAACTTCTAACTTTTCTTCAGTTTTATATTTTAATATATTGTCATTTATAACATTGTTTTATATCAAATCCATGTATCTCTTTTATGTATATCTGTTACCAGGAATGAAATTTACTCGAACCATGTTAGTGAACTGAATCCTGCTTATGATCTTGGTGTATATCATGCTGAAGACAAAAAATGATTTCACACTTTGGCTTATAATGATCAGCCTTTGGATGACTCGGTATGTAAGAAATTACTTTTACAATTTTTTTTCATTTTTGATTTGGTTACCTATTTTATACTATTACAATGATTAATTATTTGTTATGTTTTGTTTCAGCACATTGATATTTGTTCTATTATTTGAGGAAGAAGGGAAAGTATGACAAGACCTACCTATAACATTCACCACCACAAATTGGTACTTCGACGAAAAAACTAATGAGTTGTGGTAGGTGTTTATTGATACAGGTGGAGATAGTGAAATGTGCAATCTAAAACATGTCATTGCAAAGTATATTCAAGGGTATGTCTTGGATGCTAATGTTCCATGGCACACTGTGGAGTACGTCTTAATGCCAATTAATATTGCATAACATTGGCATTGGTTAATGGCTATGATGTTCTTCAAGTATAGGTGCATTAATGTGTATGACTCTATGCGCGATGGAGCTGCTCATCAAGCCAAAATTTATAATGTAATGTGCAAGTATTATGTGTTTCTACCTCTTCTTTTCATGCTAAACAAAAAAGATATCAATTGGCGCACTAGTGTCTATAAATCAAAGGACATGATTACTCCATTTAATGTAAAATTGGTTGAAGGACAGCCTCCATAAGTAGAAGCGTATGGATTTATTTAAACACAATCTACTTTTTTAGATTCTGTAGTTTTATAATTGTTGTTATTTTCATTTTTTTAGTGATTGTGGTGTATTTGCGGCATCATTTGCCGAGAATTTCATTGAGGGAATGACGCCTCCTAAAATATTCAATGTCTATGCACACCGGTGCAAGTTTTGTGCTCTCTTGTTGGATTATGCTAGAAAGAAGATGGAACTAAACGCGTAAAGTGATAATGATATTATTGGCAGACAGAATAAGTCGCGGTAGGGGAAGAAGTAGATACCTTTGTCATTGTTGCAGGATGAACTCAATAACTTTATTTTGTATTGTGTTCTGTTATGCTGTCATTGTTGTAAGATGTATCAGATTTGTTTGTATTTAAATTTTATGAATACTTTTAAGATTTGTACGCAAATGAGATGTATACTCTTGTAACGATCCGACCGGTCATTTCGAGCTCTAACGCGTCGTTCGGCAGTTTGAGGCCATGAGCAGCTTCATTTCAGGTATTATGACTTATACGCTTGGTCGGAATTAAAAATTCGGGAAGCTCGGAGTGGTTTAGGAAAGAGAATTCTCATTTCGGAAGCTTAAAGTTGGAAGAATCTGCCTAAGGGTTGATTTTGAGTAAACGACCACGGAATCGGGATTTGAAGGTTCCAACAGGTTCGTATGATGATTATGGACTTGGGCGAATGTTCAGATCGGGTTTGGATGGCCCGGGAGCGTTTCGGCACCTATTGTGGAAGGTTGGCATTTTGAAAGACTTTCAAATTTTGGGGTTAAGTGCATTTCAATGTTATCGATGTCCGTTTGGGATTCTGAGTCTATGAATAGCTTCATATGGAGATTCTAGTATAGGGAGCGCGTCAGGAAGTGGATTTGGAGGTCCGTAGATCATTTGGCGAAAGTTAGAAATTTAAGGTTTTTGAGAAGTTGATCGGAAGTGGACTTTTTGATATGGGGGTCAGATTTTGATTCTGGAAGTTGAAATAGGTCAGTAATGTTGAATGTGACTTGTGTGCAAAACTTGAGGTCAATCGGCCGTGATTTGATAAGTTTCGGCATCAAATGTAGAAGTTGGAATTCAAAAGATTATTAATCTTGAATTGGGGTGCGATTCATGGTTTTGGCATTGTTTGGTGTGATTTGAAGGATCGACTAGGTTCGTAATGTGTTTTGGGACATGTTGGTATATTTGGTTAAGGTTCTGGAGGGCCCGGATGGTTAACGGATCAATTTTGAAGTTTGAAGATTTGATGAAGGGTGTTCTCTTCTGGTGTAATCGCACCTGCGGAGTGGGAACAACAATTGCAAGCATGCAGAAGCGGGCAAGTCCAAGAGGGGCCGGGGTCGCAGGTGCGGAGAATTTCCCGCACCTTCATAGCCGCAGAAGCGCGCAGGGACCGCATGAGCGGAAGCGCAGATGTGCTAGGTGGGGCGCAGATGCGGTAACTGCTGGGCCAAGCTAGAGCCGCACCTGTGATGGAATTTCCGCAGGTATGGAGCCGCAAGAGAGGCTATTGAACCGCAGGTGCGAAAGTCGGGTGGGGCAGTGTGTTTCTTTAAAACGAGGGTTTGGCTCATGTTCACCTCATTTCCTCCATGGGAGCCTGTCTTGGAGTGATTTTGGATGTCCACCTTCACCATCTATGTCAAGGTAAGTTATTCTCACCTATTGCAAGTTAAATACTTGGATTATATATGGACTTAGACAAAAATATTTGTAGAAATTTGGGATTTTAATAGGAAAACCTAGAATTTGACAATTTTGGATTTTGAACATGAATTTGGACATGGAATTGAGAACAAATTATATATTTGAGTTAGTAGTGTTGTGGGTAAAGTTTATCTTCGAAAATTTTTGGAATCCTAGCACGTGGGCCCGATGGTGATTTTTATCAACTTTTCGAACAGAGTTGAAAATTTGTTATAAATCAGATAATAAGGAGTATTAGAGTATATATTCATGGATTTGCACATTTGGTGACTAGTTTTGGAATGTTGGGAATCTGTTTGAGTTATTGGAAGGGCTTGGGAGCTGGTGATGGAACTTCAAAGCGAGGTAAGTCTCCTTTCTAACCTTGTAAGAGGGAATTAACCCTCATAGGTGAATTGAATTTATGAGTTCTCTTACTTGCGAGGGATACATACGCACGAATTGACGAGAGTCCGTACGTAGCTACTAATTATGCCTATGTCCGTGTAGTTCTAGGTTTACACTGTCACACCTCTTTTTTCCCGAAAGGGGATAGCGAGAGTTTTTCCAATTAAAGTGACATTGATCGATATGGGATCATTTATTTATTCAGATTCGCCACTTGGGATAATTTAAGGTGTCCCAAGTCACCGGTTTATTTTAGAATCCAAATCGAGGAAACTTGACTCCGTTAAAAAGTCCGCAAAAATCAGAAGACCGGGTAAGGAATTTTGTTAACCCGGGAGAAGGTGTGAGGCACTCCCGAGTTCTGTGGTTTTAGCACGATTGCTCAACTACCAATAATTGGACTAATTATCTGATTACATGTTTTAAACGTATTGTGTATTTTTACCTTTTAGCCGCTTTTAGTATCTATTAACCGCTTTTGGTATTTATGGGGTTTATTTGAACAAGCGGCGATATCGCACACTCGTTTGTTCATGTACATGTTGCAAACCGCGCCACGTGAAACGCACCCGCGATTTACAACATGTTCATTTTTATTATTATTCGAAGTTATGGTCGGGTTACATGAAATGCACACCCAAATTTATCTATCGCAATTATGCCAGGGAAACCGTACCTATAGTCACGATAATTTATTAATCGCGCCTAAATCAAGCTACGATGATCATTAATTATTTTTCTATGTTTAGGATTATTGAAAGGCCTTGTACTTCTCCATAAATTATACTGCCTCTTAAAACGACACTTATACTGATAAACATGACAAAGCTGCAAGGAAATTGTCATGAGATAAGCAAAACATAGTATACTAGAATAGCACTGAATGAATAAATGAACACCAAAAAAATTTATAAACACCTAGTAGAACTTAATCAAAAGATACAAAATATACAAAATAAAAGTGAATCAAAAGAAATGCAGCAAAGACATAAATAGAAAATTACCAAACACCAGTTTCTCTGTTGACAAAACAAAGAAATGTGCTGACCTGAAAACTTTGAAACTTCTCATTATATAAATATTTACCAAGTGGTTTACAAGAAGAAAGCAGTGTTGTAGTTAAACACGAACCCGTCGCCTATAGACCTCAAACGGAAACCTCAACTGCGTACTCGCAAGTCAGATCTCTGACTACTTCAAACTCAAAACATGAGACGAGCTGAAAGATCCATTTGTTCTGCTTTTAAAAAAGGTGGTTCGTAGCAGTTTTGAATAAGAAAATAAATTGAATTTTTTGTGAAAAAGGGGTTGAGAGAATGAGAGGATGGTGGTAGAAGCTTTTGGAATTTTTTGAGTGAGGCTGTCGTTGCCCCCTTTTTTTTGTTATGCTTCACCCATCCCTCCCCTTTATCTCTATTCCTCTCGTTGTTCTCTCTATCCATTTATAACACTATCTCTCACTCTGTTTTTTGCCACCTCTATGTGAGGCTATGTGTATGTATCTATCTCTATTGTGTGGGTTTAGAGGGTATGTGGTTGCTGAAGCTTCTCTTCAATGGAGGTGAGTGTTGTTTTTGTGAGGAAGAAGAAGGTCAGCAATGGATGTCTCTTGAATTGGGGTGAGGTCTGCTGCCGCCTATGTGTGTGAGTGGAACATATATAGGTGTAGGCATAGGGATTAAATGGTGGCCAAGAAAAAAGAGTGTGTATGGCATGCGAGTTTTTAGGGAGAGCATGTGAGTTTGTTACAAAAGATAAGGAAGAATCTTGCCACATGAAAATGACTCATTGGTAAAAATAAAAATACTAGCTAAATATTTTTAAATCAAGATTATATAATATTTGTGAATTTTAGTTTTCTTAAATAAAACCTACTAAAAATGAAATAAAGGTAAAAATATGTAGATTAAACTTACAATTATTTACATTCTAAAAAGGTGATGAAAAACTCAAATATAGTCAAAAGTTAGGTGCTCACATACACCATGTTTGTTGGTTCCGTTATTTGATTTTGCTTATTATCTACCTTGAAAGGAATTGAGATCGAGCGTGCTTATTAAAGTCCTTGAAAAGAGTCGAAATTGAGGATTTTGAGACTCGAAAGTTTTCATTTGAATTCTATATTTTTGAAAATAATTGAAGAATATTATTATAATAAAAAATTGATAAATCTATGTGCAACTGCTTCGCAATTTATATTCCGTGAGCGGAGTAAATTTTCACTACTCTCATGAGAGCGGGCCGGTCACCTTGACAGGTTAATAGATGCATCTATGGTTCGTACCGTTCGACCCTCGGCAGTGCACAATTTATATTTATATGTTGGATCGGGCCATACGTCCTCGGTATGACTTGCGCATATTAGATCTTCGGAACTAAATTATAATTGATATTGATTCATTGGCTTGAGATATAAATTATTAAATGACGAAACCAGAGATGGAGACTTCCCATATAATAAAAGATATGTTTACTTACTTCTTGATTATTGAGCCTTCAGCTGATTCATATGGTTCATGTTTAATTATTGGCATTTTATTGATAGCCCATAGTGAGTGTCGGAGTCGACCACTCATTACTACATCTTCGAGGTTAGACGAGACACTTACTGGGTACGCGTTGATTTACGTACTCATACTACACCTGCTGCATATTTTTTTTGCAGGTGCATTTGTGTTTAGCAGGCTTGTGAGAGCAGAGGTGTGTATGCATGCGGAGACTTAGGTGAGTTGCACTCCTTATTACGACCCGCAGCCAGTAGATTCCCCTTCAAAGTATTTGTATTTCTCCTGTCCAAATTTGTATTCCGGGCAGATGCTGTATTTTATTTTATATTCTCAGATGATGCTCATGTACTTGTGACACCGGGTTTTGGGGAGATTATGGGTTGTATTGTATTGAAAATATTGTAAAATATTATTATTTACTCTATGAATTCCATCTTTTACTGTTTAATCAAAGAAAAATGAAAATTTTAAAATATTAAAATGAGAACAAAATTAAGTATTTATTTTTGGCTTGCCTGACATTGATGTCCGGCGCCATCATGACGTTTAATGTATTTTGGGTCGTGACAACATGGTATCAGAGCACTAGGTTCACTTAGGTCTCACGAGTCTTGAGCAAGTCTGGTAGGGTCTTGTGGATCGTTACGGAGATGTCTGTACGTATCTTCGAGAGGCTACGGGACTGTTAGGAGAACTTACCTTCTTGATTCCTCATCGTGCGATTTGATTCCCTCGAGGCTTATGCCTTTATTTCTTTCCTATTCAATCTTATGCGACGTGAAGCGCTTTTTATCAATTGGGGATCGAGGAATTGTAATGGTACTACATATGTGGTGCAGGATGTTCCTCCTGCGTATTTGATTGGGCTATTGTTTTCTCCTTGCAGAAGCTCGTCCTGTCGTTTCAGCTTAGTATCGGTATTGCCTATGGTTTGAAGTGGGGCACTGATTGTTATGATGATTCGTGCGTTGCTATCGTACATTTTTGTTGTAATGGAAGGGTTCTTATTTATGGATCGCGGCAGTGAATGACTTGAAAGGAGGATTCCTCAGTTCACTGCTTAGAGTTTCAGCATTTAGTTCCGGCATATGAGAGGCAAGTAGACTATGGATGTTCAGGCCTTGGTTGATGAAACGACGAGACTTGATATTTTCGAGCGTGGTGGAATTCTCATCTGTGATATGGTGTCCTAGTCCTTGTTTGAATATATTAAGGTTCACCGGTGTTATGGCCTCTTTGATTTGCCTTCGGGGCAGGGTGTTGGGAAATGGTTCATGAGATGCGGTTGTTAGAGATAGCGGTGTGTGGCAGTTTCGGGATAGAGTCGGTTTTTCCAATGTTGATGGTTCGAGAAATATTATCTCCGGGGAGGCTTAGAGTTGGTAGCAATTGGTCATATCAAGTGTCGTAGAGATGGATTTTTCTTTGAGGAGGTATATGGGTAGCAGAGTATGAGGAAGAATACGTGGGAGGCGTCTTGTGGTGGATAAATTTCTAGAAGGCCAGGGGTAAGAAAACAGGAGTCGGGTAGTTGCTTAAAGAAGAAGGTTTGACCAAAGTGGGAGAGTGGCAGAAAGCATATGGGTTCTGTGGTAGGATAACTGCATGTCTTGAGAAAAGTTCAGAGTGATTTCGGATTCATGGTGGGCAGTGACTAGGTCTACAGGCTTAATTTGGAATGTTGGCTGTTATGCGGGGAAAAGGTTTGATAATACAAAAGGAGTTGTCGGATGTGAAGTGGGATGTCAATGGGGGTGGAAGGATTTGTACAGCTGGTTTCGTAGTAACTGTACCCAGTGCAACGTCATTGGATGATGTCGGCATGGAGTTTCCACATGTGGGTTATCTCTTGTGAGCAGGTTAGCGGTTGCGTGGTGTTGACGAAGCTCCTACGAAGAATTTCTACTAACTATCCAGGAAGAGGTCGAATATGTGTATGTGGCTAGTGATTTAGAGTGTTCATGAAGTGTTTAACATAAATATTTCAAGAAATTTGGCGGGTTGATTGTGCAAGATCTTGTCAACGGGGGATAAGGAATCTTGGTGGGTTCCAAAGTTATGCAATGGTATCTTCAAGCTAAGTGGGATAGCCCCACAATCTATGATTAGATTGTGTGGTTATCTACTTGCGAGGTTTCTGGTTATCGGCATATTGATGGGTTATTATGACTAAGGGAAGAAAACATCAGTGGTAATTTGAGCAAAGGATTTGGGGAATGTGTGCTATAATCGGCTTTATCGATTCATGTTCAGGCTTTGGGAAGACTCGGGATTTATGCTTCGTGTAGAGGTGAGTTACAAGGAAGATGATTCAGCCAGGTGCTCCCTTGAGAGGGTGTTCATGTGCTAGCAGGGCCTTGGAGTTCGATTATATTCGGGATCAAGTTAGAGTGGGTGACCCTCATCAACGGTCATAGTGGATTCAAAAGTTAAAGTGCAGTGTTAAGAATTTTGAGTTCGTAAGTGTGGTAAATATCGAGTTTTTGCAGGGGTTATGAAAGGGGCTTGGAGTGTTCCATATTATGTTCGATCTGCGGTGTAGCATTGTAGGAATGGGAGGAGGTAACTTCGGACCTATGGAGGAATTATCAGGATGGGTGTACCGGTTGAAGATGCGAATATGCGTACAAGGAGGGTATTAGATGGTTCGTGGGTTTTGAGACAACATGGTCTCACGAAATAAGGTCACTCAAGATGAGTGCGGATTTGATTTTGTTATGTTTGAATGGAAATACTATTATTCCTAAGGCAAGTCAAGAGTAAATTAGAAGAAGTCAGATCGATTAGCGATGGTTGAATTGGCATGATAGTGGCAATGATCAGTTCTTTCGGCATGTTAAATTATACATTTGATTTGTGGTGGTACACGCGAGGCGTGATGGTTGCCGTAATTGATTTGGTATGGAGGAACTCAAGTATTATGGCCTATTATGTGTAGATGGATCCCGAAAAATTTATGGTGGATTAGACTACAACTCGAGGTTTGCATTTTCTGCAGTTATGGGAATTCGGTCACTTATTGCAATGATTCTCATGAAATGAGTTAAGTGAAAGGTTTATGTATGATGAAGTGTGTATCCTATTAGTGGTTCAGGAGTTATGATAGAATTATTGTGCTCTCACGCATTGGTAGGATAGGTGTGGTGAGCGACATGAAATTTGAAAGTTGAGGATCAAGGTTGCAGTTTGGTATTGACAAGAATATCACGAGCTCGAATGAGCAGGAAAGGATTCAGATGTTTAGAGTAAGTTGGTATTGTCTTTAGCGTCACCTGAGATTGGTGTCATGTGTAAGAGGTTTTGTGTTCTGATTGACGGATCCTTGATTTGCTTTATGGCATTAGTATTGGTTGATGGTATGAATGTGCAGACTTGTTACTTGGTGCGGAAGGTTGTGGGAGAGTATCCCACGGAAGAATCATATAAATGTGACATATAGTCACTTAGTTGATTGAAGATTGGAACCAAGTATGGATATTGTGGTACTATCGCTAATGTGTGAATTTATGCATGAAGGGCGCTCGGTTCATTTGGTTGTGAACTGTGGAAATTTGTTTCGAATTTGACGGTTGTTTTTGTTTGTCATGGGGAAAAGGGGTTATTGTGGATCCCTGGAAGATTATTGGCCCAATGTGGTACGATCGGAATCGGCTTGAGGTCTGTGGGTGGATCTAAATGTGAATGTGGGCTCTCTATCAGGCCGGATGTGTCCATTTCAGCATAACATTGTTTATGGAGGAGTATTCGGACATTGGATGTTATTTCATCGTCGGTTATTTCATGTAATGTTGCATTGTGCCATATGGGTTGTGAGGCGGTTTGGTTATTTGCACTTGTATTGAGATCCCGGGTAATTTGTGGTGCGGTGAGAGCAGGATGGCTCTCGAGATGCAGGTCATTTATTGCACCATAGTTGTGCTTGAGTTTCGTAGTGTATGGCGCTATCTGTTTCCCCAAGGTTAGTATATTACACTTCGCATGCTTATGTCTATATTTGAGTATTTCGTAGTTATGAGTATTTTATCTCGGTAAGTATTTTCTTATAGATTATTATATGTGGATCGGGTGGCAAGCCGCCACGGGTATATTGTTTGGATCGGGTGGCACGCTACCACGGATGTCATGGCTGGATCGGGTTGCACGCCGCAAAGGTATCATGGTTGGATCGGGTTGCACGTTGCAACAGTGTGATATTGAGTACAGTTCCCTATACCTAACCTTGTGTGTTTTGTTTCTCAATTTTTGAGGAAGATTCATAGTATCTTTTTGGTTGCTTAATTAGTCGCATGGGTTGAGTAGTTCTTTCCAGAGTTCATTTTCTTTATGTATCACATTTGAGTTTGTAGCTTATTAGCATGTTGTGGCATTATATGAGACTTTTGGCAGTGTCTGAGGTGGCTTATTGCCCGAGCAACTTGCATTGGGTGATACGAGATTATTGGTCCTGGGATCAGTGCGATAAGATTTATATGAGGCACATTAAAGAGTAAAATATCGATATTCAGTCCAGAATGAGGTAATGGTTCTTGTAGTGAGGAGAGACTCCGTAAATTGTGATTCGGCAGGTGGTTTCGAGTTTCTACACATCTCGTATGTCATGGCAGTATTATGAGAGCTGAAACGGGACTTATATGCTTTGTGAGGTGTTTTGTGGGCAAGAGATTCGTGGGATTCAACTATTGTTGTCAGGGAAAGTCATTATGGTCATGTGAATAATGCGGTGCATGGTGTGAATTCGGTAAGAGTATACAATCATGTATTGGTACCTCGTGTAGTGATGGATACGATGTTCATATGTTGGAAACAGAACTGGTAGAGAATTTCAGATGTTGGAATTTGGTTCTAAGGCTTAACCGGCTAAATAAAAATAAGGATTTGCAGGTTTGCTTGAGCTGATGTGCTCAACTGGGTTGTGGTAGCACACATAGGTGCACGAGGTGTTAAACAGTGATTTTGGACCACTCAGGAGCAGTTCTCAGCACGTTCGAGGACGAACGTATGTTTAAGTGGGAGAGAATGTAACGACCCAACCGGTCATTTCGAGCTCTAACATGTTGTTCGGCGGTTTGATACCATGAGCAGCTTCACTTCAGGTACTATGACTTATACGCGTAGCCGGAATTGAAATTCGGGAAGTTCGGAGTGGATTAGGAAAGAGAATTCTCATTTCGGAAGCTTAGAGTTGGAAGAATCTGCCTAAGGGTTGATTTTAAGTAAACAACCGCAGAATCGAGATTTGAAGGTTCGAACAGGTTCGTATGATGATTATGGACTTGGGCGTATGTCCATATCGGGTTTGGATGGTCCGGGAGTGTTTCGGCACCTATTGTGGAAGGTTGACATTTTGAAAGACTTTTATAAATTTGGGTTGAAGTACATTTCAATATTATCGATGTCCATTTGGGATTTCGAGTCAGGGAATAGCTCCGTATGGTGATTCTGGTATTGGGAGTGCGTCCGGAAGTGGATTTGAAGGTCTGTAGGTCATTTTGGGGTCATTTGGCGAAAGTTAGAAATTTGAAAGTTTTTGAGAAGTTGACCGGAAGTGTACTTTTTGATATCAGGGTCGGATTCCGATTCTAGACGTTGGAATAGGTCTGTAATGTTGAATATGACTTGTGTGCAAAATTTGAGGTCAATCGGGTGTGATTTGATATGTTTCGACATCGAATGTAGAAGTTGGATGTTCAAAAGATTATTAATCTTAAATTGGGGTGCGATTCATAGTTTGGGCGTTGCTTGGTGTGATTTGAAGGCTCGACTAGGTTCGTAATGTGTTTTGGGACATGTTGGTATATTTGGTTAAGGTTCGTAGGTGCGGAGTGAGAAATGAAGGTGCGAACCCGCAGAAGCGGGCAAGGCTAAGAGGAGCAGGGGTCGCAGATGCGAAGAATTTCCCGCACCAGCAGATCCCCAGAAGTGCGCGAGGACCGCAGGAGCGGAAACGCAGATGCGCTAGGTGGGTGCAGATGCGGTAACTGCTGGGCCAATCTAGAGCCGCACCTGCGATGGGATTTCCGTAGGTGCGGAGCCTCAGGAGAGGCTATTGGACCGCAGGTGTGAAAGTCGGACTGGCAGTGTGTTTCATTAAAACGAGGGTTTGGCTCATTTTCACCTCATTTCCTCCATGGGAGCCGGTCTTGGAGCGATTTTGGAGCTCCATCTTCACCATCTATGTCAAGGTAAGTGATTCCCACCTATTGAAAGTTAAATACTTGGATTATATATGGATTTAGACAAGAAAATTTGTAGAAATTTGGGATTTTAAGAGGAAAACCTAGAATTTGACAATTTTGGATTTTGAACATGAATTTGGGCATGGAATTGAGAACAAACTATATATTTGAGTTAGTAATGTTATGGATAAAGTTAGTACGTCCTCGTCATGACTTGTGCATGTTAGATCTTCGGAACTAAAATATAATTGATTCATTGGCTTGAGATATAAATTATTAAATGACGAAACCAGAGATGGAGACTTCCCAAATAATAAAAGATATGTTTACTTACTTCTTGATTATTGAGCTTTCAGTTGCTTCATATGATTCATGTTTAATTATAATTTTGGCATTTTATTGATAGTCCATAGTGAGTGTCGGAGTTGACCCCTCATTACTACTTCTCCAAGGTTAGACGAGATACTTACTAGGTACGAGTTGATTTACGTACTCATACTACACTTGTTGTACATTTTTGTGCAAGTGCATTTATATTTAGCAGCCTTGTGAGGGCAGAGGTGTGAATGCATGCGGAGACTTAGGTGAGCTGCACTCCTTATTATGGCTCGCAGCCAGCAGAGTCCCCTTCAGAGTATTTGTATTTCTCCTGTCCAAATTTGTATTTCGGGCAGATGTTGTATTTCATTTTATATTCTTAGATGATGCTCATGTACTTGTGACACCGGGTTTTGGGGAGATTATGGGTTGCACTATATTGAAAATATTGTAAAATATTATTATTTACTCTGTGAATTCCATCTTTTACTGTTTAATCAAAGGAAAATAAAATTTCTAAAATATTAAAATAAGAACAAAATTAAGTATTTATTGTTGGTTTGCCTGACAGTGGTGTCCGGCGTCATCACGACCTTTAATAGATTTTGGGTCGTGACAACTCTGTTATAAACGTTTAATGAGTTATAATGCAGTATTGTAATATTGAAGTTTAGTTTATTTTGGTGTTTTCTCCCTTATTTTGTGTTGTATCTTCAAGATATCAAAAATATACAATAGTTTATGATACACTATTTTTTTCCAGATACACACACGATACTCATATGATACATATATGATACATAGATGATACGATTTTGGTTTTCTTCATAGTTAGTTTCTTCACAATAAGTTCTGCAGTTTGTTTGGTTTCCAAATATATATTGATGAAGCCACACTCTTATTTGCAAATTTCTAAAATTATTTGCACAATTTTCTAGTTGTTACAATTGTTTTCCATTAGTCAGCTTTGTTATTACATAAATACAGATATAAGTAAGACCCGAGTACACCGAGATACATAGGTGATACACAAGAGATACAATAGATGATACAAATATGATACATAGCTGATACAACTTCATTTTTAATCAAACAGATGTATAATTTACAAAATAGACTTACGACACGATTTTAAATAATAGATCAAATATTTATTTATATCTAAAATTCAAATGACATTCTGCATTGATGCAATTCTTGATATTTTAAATTCTTCTAAATCTATATGATGTTCAATAAAGTAAAATAACAAGTAATTCAGATTTTGACATATTTCATCCTCTATTTGGATTATTTCTACAAGTTTTTCTGTTGTGACCTTTTTCTCTACACTGTCCATATGAAATCAACCTTTTTTGTTCCCTTTGAGATATTGTCTTGCACCTCCCCTTCCTTGGCCTTCCTATTGATTTAGCCAAGTCTGGTGGCAAGACTTTTTTATCTAGAACTTCTGCAGGAATTTTTCATGTGCGTTCATCAAGAACCGGATAAAAGAAAATTTCATAGGTCTTCAATAGGTACTTCCTGGTGTATAGCAATACTCAATGTGATTAATGTATTTTTATTTTAATACTTCCCAAGCATTTGCACATGGCAGCTCATCCAACTAAAACCTTCTACAGCTGCAAGTTCGATCTTTTAGGAACACTATTCTCTCTTTGTCACGATCCAAAATCCCACCACAGGCGTCCTGATGGTACTTAGTCTCTAAGACTAAGTAAGCCGATTACTGTTACATTTCGAGCAATTGTTTTTTTTTAAACATATAATTCAATACAAGTGTCGAAACCAATAACGGAAATAATTATAACAACCTCCCAAGACTGGTAAGTCACGAACTCTAACTGAATACATGCAATGATCTCAAGGATCAAATATATAATACTGCTACAATAAGATATGACAGTACAATAAAATGGAAAGACTCCAAGGGACTGTGACGACCAAGCAACTCTACCTTGAATCCTTGCGATCAACACACTATCTTTGTCCGAGTCTGATATCTCCAATACCTGGCTCTGCACAACAATGTACAGAAGTGTAGTATAAATTCACCACAGTCGGTACCCAATAAGTATCAAAACTAACCTCGGTGGAGTAGTGACAAGGTACAGTCAAGACACTCACTAGTCAAATAATATATGCAGTATGTCATAAAAAAATAATAGAAAGACAAATAGAAGTGATAGCAACAATAATAAACTAGTGATATAAAAAGCAAGGCTAGCAAGAACACCATAAATATTTTCCAAACGAATGATGAACACAATCACAATCAATTAATCAAGTCCTTCAAAATATACATCTTTTATCTATGTGTTTATCGAAGAGAAATCTTTAAAATAAAATCATTTCAAATAAATATCTTACGAATATAATTCTTTCAAATAAATATCTTTCGAATATAATTCCTTCGAATAAACTCTTTCGAATATAATCCTTTCAAACAAAATATCTTTCGAATATAATTCCTTCAAATAAATATCTTTCGAATATAATCCTTTCAAATAAAATATCTTTCGAATATAATCCTTTCAAATATAATTCTTCAAATAAATATCTTTCGAATATAATTCTTCAAATAAAATCTTTCGAATATAATTCTTTTCAAGTAAACGTCACCATGTGACACCTCATTTCAAAATCATAAAAATTACGGGTCTCAACCCCACTTTCATATTTCCATGGTACCTCGTGCCCATATCTCTATCGCAATCGCACGGACAACTCACGTGCCAATATTCTCATCATTTTCTCGCGGGACCTAATGCCCACATTTCACAAATGCACGAATAATTCATAAGGAAGAAGACATAATAATATAATGAAATGACTGAGAAGTGAACAATGAGAAATTACAGAAAGAAAACAACACAGCAAATATAGGTAAACAACAGGGCGCTCCCGAGGTACCATCTCGTAATCTCAAAAGTAAATGCATAACATGTGAGCTCCTGAGGTACCTCATCGTAGTCCCAAAAGTAAATATGCAACAGGAGAGCTCCCGAGGTACCGCATCATAGTCCCAAAAGTAAATATGCAGCAGTGAAGCTCCTGAGGTACCGTATCGTAGTCCTAAAAGTAAATATGCAACAGGGGAGCTCCCGAGGTACCGTCTCGTAGTCCCAAAAGTAAATACGCAACAACAAAGATGGAAAATTAACTCAGCAAGAACAACCTCTTCTTTAATCCAAATTTCTCATAAATATATTAACGCCTCTTTGTAAACTTATTTAATTAATTATTTGCAAATGAAAAATCTATAATGCAATTATTTCCAAGAAATGTCAACTCAACAAGCACACGAAATTCACATAAAAATCAAAGTAGCAATAACATAAAATTATCGTATAAAATCAATTTGACACAAAGAACGAGCCAGGACAAATAAGGATTTAATAAGTGCCAGCAATTTAATTTAATTTAATACTTAAAAATGCACATGACTTTAAATAAATAATTTTTTTTACATATAAGCCCGAGTACGTACTCATCACTTCGTGTACACGGCTTTCACATTATACAAATGGTACATACGACTCAATGCCTAAGAGGTAATTCCCCCACTCAAGGTTAGGCAAGATACTTACTTCAAACAAAAAGTCGACTCAAATATCAACCACGGCTTTGCCTTTCGAATTTGTCTCCAACTCAATCAAACCTAGCAATTTATTTACCAACAATTCAATTTGAGCTTTAGAAATTATTCACAATTCGACAGAGACTTAATTTAAGTCATTTTCAAAAAGTTAACCAAAAGACAATGTGGGGCCCACTTTTCGAAACCCGATGAAAAATCATGGAATCCAAACATTCATTCTGATACGAGTTCAACCATAAAAAATTTATCGAATTCTGACATCAGATTGCCTTTCAAATCTTTATTTTACATTTTTGGAAGATTTTACAAAAATCTGATTTTCTTCAGTTAAATTGCGCGGATTCATGATGTAAACAAGTATGGAATCATGAAATATAAATTATTTAGGATAAAGAACACTTACCCAATTCAAACTTGTGAAATTCTGAAAATCACCCAAACGGAGCTCCCCAACTTTATTTTTATCAAAAATGGCGAAACTCCTGGGGTAAATGTCTGTAGCGCCACAGGTGGCATGGGGCGCTGCCAGTGGTGCCGTTTCTAGAACTCCAAAAATCCCAGCGCCAGGGCGAGCGCCCCACGCTACCCTGGACGCTGGCGACGAAAAATCTTTCCCGACACGAAAATGGACATAACTCTCTCATATAATGTCCGAATTTGATGATTCATTTTGCTATGTCTTTGAAATTTCAATACGGATCTAATGCTTCAATAAAAACTGAATTTGGAGCCCATTTTCTTAATGTGATACCACTTCTTTTTGAAAAAAATGACGTCGAAACATTCTAAAAATATCCAAATTAAATTCCGTTAACCATCAAAAATCCACCTGAGGTCTTCGGGACCTCAACCAAATATACCAACAAGTCCTAAAATATCATACAAACTTATTCGATACCTCAAATCACATCAAACAACTCTAAAAACACGAATCACATCCCAATTAAAGCTTAAATGAAACTATCGAATTCCAACTTCTACATTTGATGCCGAAACCTTCCAAATCAAGTCCGATTGACTTCAAATTTTGCACACAAGTCATAAATGATATAATGGACCTATTCAAATTTTCGTAATCAGATTCCAACCCCAGTATCAATAAACTCAACTCCCGGTCAAATTTCTAAACCTTCCATTTCCAACTTAGCCATTTCAAGCCAAAAACAACTACGGACTTCCAAATAAATATTCGGACACACTTCTAAGTCCAAAATCACCATAAAGATCTATTAGAACCATCAAAACTTCATTCCGGAGTCGTTTTTATAAAAAACAAACTTCGGTCAACTCTTTTCACTTAAGCTTCAAAAAATGAGAATTGTTCTTTCAATTTAGTCTCGTATCATCCGAAAACCAAACTTGACCATATACGCAAGTCATAATTCACATTACAAAGGTGTTGAAGACCTTAAGCTGCTGAAGGGGATATCAATTTTTAAAATGACTAGTCGGGTCGTTACACTCTTACCCTTGTCAAGTACTGAATATAAGTAACTTGTCGAAGGGGTCACCTACAAAATTTATCAACTATCATTAGTGGTGAAAGAGAAGATTCCCTCAAAATACATATACTGGAGAGCTTACAAGATTCATAAGAGCTTAATATCATGTCAAACCAACCAATCTTTCAGCAGTGGGGTGGGCATAGATGCTACATTAAATTGAAAGCATTATATACATGCAGGTAGTCGCCTAAAAGGTGAACAAATAAGTAATGAATAATTTCTCGCATGCCTCAGAAAAAACAAAGAATGGAGGTACACCAATCAGCTTTGAAAAGAAACAAAAAACCTGAAGCCTCGGGTAACAGAGATAAGACCCTCTATTACTTGAATACTATAATATTGCTTTTGTACGAACAATGAATATTAGAAAACGTTAGCTTTAATCAATTGTGTCTCCCTGTGTCGTTCAGGTGGGCAATGGTTTAACAGAATCACATAAATGTTCAAGATATATCCGTGAATTTAGCATGATTACATATTGTATGCACAAGTAAGTATCTACAGATTCTAGGCATACCTTCATCCGATATGACAATTCGAGATTGTCCGTCAGTATTGATCATTTTTTTTCAAGATCAGTAAATGACTCTATTGCATTCTTTTGGTTTGTAATGTTCCATCATCCAATCAATTGCCTTATGTACTCCAGCAAAGGCAGTACTGAGGAGTTCCCTAGCAGCCTTGAGCGTTGCATTGATCGACTCTATAATGTTTGAAGTCATTGTCAATATTTTGTTGATAGTGGAATGTGCTCTGGACCATCTTTCATACCCGATGCTGATTAAGTAATCTTTGACCCTATTATCAATTCTCTCTATCTCTGTCATGTGGTAATCAAACTTCTCAACTGTGTATTCTGCGGCCATAGCAAATAATATGTCTTTCAGCTGTAAATGGTTCTTCTTCTAATTTTTCTTTACATTATTCTATAGATGTCATATGCAGACACACTGAGGTACTTGTGGATACAATATTTCCGCTGCAGTTTCAATGCCTTTGTGCATGTCCAAAACTATGCACATTCCCTCCCTTTCCCCATATGCATCTTTGAACCTCGCAAAAAACCACTCACAAGAAGCATTATTCTCTGAATCTACTATGGCATATGTGAGTGGTAGGATACTACCTAATAAATTGAATCATATAAACGTATGTGAGTGTGTGTGTGTGTCTATATATATATATATATATATATATATATATATATATATATATATATATATATA